>JXCR01137963.1:242032-260680 GCA_002079205.1 Phalaenopsis hybrid cultivar | reverse complement strand
TATATATATATATATATATTTTCTTGAGGCCTTTAAATGCTAATTAAAAATTTTGGTTGATTACTCAACTCATTTGTCCCCATCTCAATTTTTACCTATAATTTAAGAAAAATAGAAATCAAGGCAGGGAGTTCAAATTATTTATCAACACTTGTTAAGCATGTGTTTATATTTTGTGATATTTATGATAATGAAGTATAACTTCATTTTATGCTCGGACTATTTTTAAATTTTTAACTAAAAAAAATTTTACAAGATATGGAATGCCAAGAGTATTTATTAATGATGGAGGATCTCATTTTTGGAATAAGAGAATCGAAAAATTGATTAATAAATATGATATTATGCATATATTCTCTATTGTATATCATTCTCAGACTAGCGGTCTAATAGAGATATCAAATCATGAAATTAAATAAATTTTAGAAAAAGCTGTAACTTCTTATAAATTGGATTCGTCTGCTAGATTAGACACTGCATTATGATCATACAGAACGACTTATAAGACCCTCAAAGGAATGTCCTCATATAGACTTATTTTTGAAAAAAAACATGCCACCTACCAGTTAAATTTGAGCATAAAGTGTTTTGGGTTATTAAAAAATTTAATTTTAATTTAAAGAGATGCTGGTGAGAAAAGATTATTGCAACTCAATGAACTGAGAAAGCATTTTGGGCTATTAAAGAGTTTAATTTTAATTTAAAGGATGCTGGTGAGAAAAGGTTTTTGCAACTCAATGAACTTGAGTTAGAAATGAAGCATATGATAATGCAAAAATCTATAAAGAGAAAATGAAAATATGGCATGATCCGAAGATTATGCAAAAGAAGTTTGAACCTGGACAAGAATTTTTATTATATAATACAATATTGAAATTATTTTCAAGAAAACTGAAATCCAGATGGTTATGACCATTTAAAGTGATTAAAGTTTATCATTACGGAACTGTTGTTGTTAAAGATCGTAATACTGGAAAGATATCTAAGGTTAATGAGCATCGATTGAAACATTATTATGAAGGACACATACCACAATTTAAGGAAGTTTAAATGTTAAGTCAACCCAACTAATCAAATGGTATGTCGGGTTGTCGACTTTCAACCAAGTGTTTTGTGGGAGGCAACACATATATATAAATAAATATATCTATGTATTCCTATTTTGTTTGATAAGTATTTATATAATAATAGATAATAATTGATATTAGAGGAAAATTTGAAATTGAATTGATCAGAAAAATATTAGAATCGCTTTATGTCTGACAAATATTGGTATTAGAGGAAAATTTAGAATCGAATTGATCAGAAAAATGAAAAAGACGATGGCGCCTTAGAAGGACCAAAGCGCTGACAGCGCTATCGGGAGTGTCGACGGCGCATAGAGCAGTTTTGAGGTTTTGGACTGTTTTTAGCGGACTTTGGAGGGATTTCGCTCTATAATAACCACCGAGATGAGAATTTAAAGTCCTAAAAACTGTCTTGGACGACCAGAAACTTCCTATTTTCGAATTACATGGCCTCCAATTCCAGAAATACTTCCAGGTATGGAGTTTTCAATAGAAGAAAGTTTATCAGTTTTGACGAGCAAAGATTGTACGATAAAGTTTTTGTAAAGAAGAGGCTTATCAAGGAGAGAGACTTTATCAATCACGGATTGATTAATCCAAGTTCTCCGATTGATAAAATCTTTGTACAAAGGCAATGGAAGTTCTGGATTACAATACTGTTGTCGTTGTTGTACCAGTAGTAAAGGAATTCTATGCCAATTTACATGGAATTAACCAAGGAGTTGTTTTCATATGTGGTAAGACTGTACCATTTACTCCTGCGTGAATCAATGAATTGTAAATGATATAAAACGTTCAAATCTGTCATTATTTAAATTTCATCCCTACGAGAGATTTGATGCAAGTTGTTTATAATTTTCTGACGGATGAAAGTGATATTTAGGACATGCGAGATGAAGGATATGTTAGTTTCTCTATTTCATTGCTTAATCAAATATCAAAGCAGTGGTCTTTCTTCATTTCTGCAAAATTACTTCCTACCATGAAGATTAGTAGAGTCACCAAAGAAAGCGCTATTTTGAATTATTGTATTCAATGGAAAATCTTATTGATATAAGGTCTACCATATTTAAATCTGTTATGGGTATTATTATGAATGGGCCAATTTATGGACTTGGACATCCTTCCATAATTTTCCTACTTTGCAATCTATCTCAAGTTCCATATAAAATTTGGGAAAAAGTTTTATTACCTTGGGAGCCCATGATTCCTATTGATGATAATTATATTAGGAATGGGAATGAAGCATTAGAAAGTATCTTAGATCACTCATCACATGCTTTAACCTCCATTGATGCCACCACAGTTGGAAGTTCACTTGCTTTGGAAAAGAAATTGAAGAAAATTGAAAGAGAACTTCAGAGTATTACAAATGCAATAGGAGATCCTAAGTACCTTTTTGATCACCTAGACTGGAGGATGAAAGAGAATTTTGATCATACTTGAATATTTGAAGCAGGATTAGTTCAGATGTTTAAAGAAAAATGATGGATTAAAGAAAGTTTGACTGATCAGTTCCCGTACCGACCCTTCTACAATTTGTATATTCATTACCAGTCTATGGGAGATATCATAAGAGGAGAAATCACTGAAGATGAGGCAGAATAGTTGAAGAATTTGGACTCTCTCTACTAGTTTAAAAAACTTATGTACTTAATGTAAATGTGTGGATTTGATTTAGTTTGTTTTGCTTTAGAATTCTGAACTTTGATTGTGTGTATAGTTTTGTATCAGCGTTTTGTGTTGTGGCTTGATTTCAGCGCTGATTTATAATTTAGTTTTCTTAAGATGTGTGAAAGTGTGATTAGAATAATGTGTTTGTAAAATTGTATTTTCATATATAAAAGTTAGTTTGTTGTTGTTTGTGAGAATATTTGTTTGTGAGTTATTGTTAGATAAAAAAAAGTGTTTAAAATAACTTAAAAGACTTTGGAGAAAATTAAAAGGAAATTGAAAATAAAAATAAATTGAAAAATGAATTTTAGGCCTTCAGTGCTGACAGTGTTGGCATGGGCGTGGGCGCCGACAGCGCCATCGACCCGAGAACAGCCTTTAACTCCTTAAATTCGTGACTTTCATCGTAAACCTCCATTTTTACCCTTGGAGTCACCTTCAACCTCCAATTTTTGCACCTAGGGCTTGCATTTGTATGGATTTGAGGAGATTTTAAGGCAAAAGAACATTGGATTTCATCATCTCTAGGTAAGAGCTACACTTTGAACGAAATTTTTTTTATTTTCACCAAGGATTTATCTCACAATGCTGAGATCTGAAAATTTTGGAATTTTTTGAGAGATTTTGAGAAAATCCTTTGGTGAAGAACTCTTACTTAATGGATTTAAGTTTAAAGCATTTTACTTTGTGATTTTCAAATTTTTTGGAATTTATTTGAATTTTTCCGATTTTTCTAGATTTCCCATGGCACTTTGAACAAGTAAAGGAAAAAAAGAAAAGTAGATTATGATGTGCAAAAATTTGTTAGCTTCAGGGCTAGTGCTCGTTTTAATATTCTAATTGAGCATAGAAAAGTAATTCTAGATCATGGTTTTAAAAATCCAGGAGGAGAAGTCGAGCGACTGATTAATGCTCGGTAGTGGGAAAATTTCAGTTATTTTACTGCCGATGCGAGTATTTGTGTAGTGATGGAATTCTATGCCAACTTTACTGAAGCTTCTGACGGTTTTGTTTTTGTTCGTGGAAAAATGGTGGAGTTTTCTCCTAGTAAAATTAATGAGTTTTATCATTTGGAAGATGTCTCTAGTTGCCAGTATAAATCATTTTCTGCTACTAATGAGGCCTTAAATGAGGTTATTTCTTTTCTTACTGATGGAAGAGGAACTTGGAAAGTTAAAAATGGTGTTAAAGTAAATTCTCCTCTTTCTATGCTTAATGTAATATCTAAGGGCTAGCACTACTTTATTTCTGGAAGAATGATTCTTACAAATCATCATAGTGAGGTGACCAAGGATAGAGCCATCCTAAACTTCCGTATTTAGCAGGTGATGAGGATAAATGTACGCTCTATTATCTATATGAAAACTAGATTTATTACTTTGGGAGAGACTACTGGTGGTTTAGCACACCCTACACTTATTTTTACACTCTGTGAACAAGCAGAAGTTGATTTTAGACCTGCGGAAGAGAGGATTGAGCCTCTAAGACCTATTGGGCCTGCCAATTTAAAAACAAATGAATCTCATGTTGATTGGAGATTTGGAAGTAAGACCAGAGATATTCCTTCTACTTCGAGGACCCCTACTTCTAGTGATCCTACAAACAGAGAACTTTTAGAACAGATGATGATCCAGCAGGGAGATATCTTAAGAATGGATCAGAGGTTACAGGACATGGATGCCAGAAATGCTCACATTGAGGATTTGATACGGCAAAAGTTTGAATATGATGCTGCTTATGATGATGTGTTGGTGAGATACTTAAAGAGTGATCATTCAGTTCAGTTTCCTACTCACATTGTGTTTACTCCATATCAGCGGCAGAATTTGGATGTACATGAAGAAGATGATGATGATGATTGGTGATGTGATTTTTTTCATTATATGTACTTTCTTATTATCTTCTTATGTTGATTTTTATATTATTGAGACTTTCTGTTAGATTGTGAGACTTTATTTTATAGTTATGTTGAGTTGTGAACTGTAGTTTGTAAAACTATTTTCATTTCTTAAATTCAGTTTAGTTATGTTGTTAGTTTCAGTATTTTGTTAAATGTGGAGTAACTAACTCTTTCTCCGCAAGTTTTATATGTATTATGTGCAATTTAATGTTTCAAGTCTTGTATTTTTTTATATTAGCACCTGCAGTATGTCAAAATTTAAAGTTGCAAAATCAAAACCTTCAACAGGTATGCATTTTCCTTATGAATTTAATGTTTTCTTTCACCATTTATTTTTCAGTTCTTCATGCTAAATCTTTTAAAAATTTACGTTTGAGGGGGAGGGAGAAAAATTCTTTTTTAAAAGAAAGAAACTTAATTTTATTTGTCTTCACTTAACTATATTTTCAAAATTTTAAATTAACATGACCTTTGGTATTAGGAGTTAACTTTATATAACTATATTTATGTTTCTAAATATATAGTAAACTTAAGTAAAAATTTTCAATAATAAAGGTTAATTTTAAAGATTAAGTTATTTGGTATAACAGGAAAAGACTATGTTTTTCTATTTTAAGTAAAAAAAATTGTATTTTTGAAATATTAAAAATCTTAAAGGTTCATGTAAGAAGAAAAGAATTAAACTTTATGAAATCTTTAAACTAATATAAATTTGTTAAGTAAAGAAATGAGACAAGTTTTTGACTTTAAGAGGAGGATAGTGAAGTTTAAAATCATTAAAGGCTATCCAGATATAGTAATCCTCACACAAAGAAAAGAAAAGATGTTAGGAGAAGTTTGAGTAGATGTCTAATTAAAAATTGGTTTCACTTGAATCAATTTAAAAAAAGAAAGCTTGTGATATTTTCTAAACTCTTATTTGTGTATTAGTTTATTTACTAGTAAAGTTTTATGAAGTTCTTTTTCATATGAATACTTTAAGTGACTTTAATATGACGATTTGCATTTTTTCTTGAAAAAAGTAGAGAAACAGAAATCTTAGATTTGATTGCTAAATATTTTTATACCTTTAATATTAACTGGAGTTGTTTTGAATTTTTCTTAAGTAATGTTATTGTATTTAGTAGACTAAGATATAGAAATCTAGAAGTTAAATTCTTTACCATAAGTCATATGTTTATATGGTAGAGGAGTTACTTGAGGACAAGTAACATGTAAGTTTGAGGGATTTTGATACATAAAAAAATATGTATTTTTAGACCCACATTTTACACTCATTTTTTGTGATATTGCACTTTAATGAAAGGTATTCGTATGCTTTCTTGCAGGTTGTTGAATTTTACGACTTAAAGCAAAAATGATGAAATTTTTAGAAAAAATGAAGAAGTTGAAATTTATTCAGCGCTGACGGCGCCGTTTAATAGAGAGGATGAATTAAATTGCGGGACACTGACGCCGACGACGCCATTATCAGTTCAGCCTCGATTTCTAGAAGATTCGACAAATCTGGACGCATTTTGAAGAGTTTTTTTAGGCACATATTGGAGAACCGACTCTAGGTTTTATTTGGGGTCAAAATTGATCAAAAAATGGACTCATCCTGCCATTTCATCTATTTCATTCAACATTCTACATATCACATTCTTCCATTTTTTATTTCACAACCATTTAGAGTCAATTGTTTTTATAATTAGAGTTTTGTGGTGAGATTAAGTGTGAACTCTTTTCTAAGAGTGTTGGAGAAGGAGAAAAGTGAGAGATTTCTTTTTTCTACATTTCCTAGAAGAGACTACAAGGGATTTTCTTTGAGAAAAAGTTTCGATAAGTGCTAGTTTATTATTGTTGTATGAACTTTCTTTTATATATAAAATTTGTGTTTTGTTGTATCTTTCTAATGTTATTGTATGAACTTTCTTTTATATATGAAATTTGTGTTTTGTTGTATCTTTCTCATGAAGTCTGAGAGGCTACAAGAGATTTGCTTTGAGAAAGAGTTTCAGATAAGTGTTGTTTGTTTATTTTTAGTATGAACTTTCTTTTATATATGAAATTTGTGTTTTGTTGTATCTTTCTCATGAAGTCTGAGCAGTTTACTTTATCTTTTTTCCTACTCTGAGATATGGTGAAATGAAGAGATAATATGGATGTGCTAATATTAAAATATAAAATAAATTGTGATGATTTTTCAACTTCCTCTGAGATATGGTGAAATGAAGAGATAATATGGATGTGCCAATATTAAAATATAAAAAAAATTGTGATGATTTTTCAACTCCAGAAATGAAGAGATAATATGGATGTGCCAATATTAAAATATAAAATAAATTGTGATTATTTTTCAACTCCAAACTTAATTTACTTTTCGATGTGCCAATATTAAAATATAAAATAAATTGTGATGATTTTTCAACTCCGAATTTAATTTACTTTTCAATGTGGCATAATTAAAATATAAAATAAATTGTGATGATTTTTCAACTCCGAACTTAATTTAGTTTTTAAATCTGGCCAATTGAATTGTTAAAATATGTTGTGAAACATATGATCCGGGAAATGGAGTATGAGTTCTATAACAATTAAAATATATTGTGAAACATATGATCCGGGAAATGGAGTATGAGTTCTACAACAGAGTGAGGGTCACATTTGATTTCATGAAGGAGAAATTTGTTTAAATATGTTGTGAAACATATGATCCGGGAAATGGAGTATGAGTTCTACAACAGAGTGAGGATATCATTTGATTCCATCAAGGAGAACTCGTTCATGGAATTAAGTGCAAATAAATAGGGAAATATACATTGTTGGGTGTAGAATTGGAGAACTTTATGGTGACAGACTAAAATCCTCAATTTGGTCTTAGTGTTTAAAAACTAAAGCAAGGGTTAGCCTTCAAGTAAAGTGAACCGGAAGCTCTGGAGTGGGAGCTAGTATTCTCCTAGACTAGCCATGGATTTAGAGACTAAACCTGAGATTAGCCAAGGATTTTCTATAACACTATATCAGGGTAGAGAATTAAAACTGCTCCTATTTGGCACAATACATAATTCAACCATTCATCTCATCTCATTTTAGTAGCGAAAAATATGTTTTTTTCATTTAAGAAATCTTCATCACATAAACATAGTTTAATAGTTTAATCGATTAGTAGTTTCTGTTTAAACTTTATATTTCAGTTTTGTTATTAATTAAATAATTTAGTTCTGATAATATCTCAACATTCAAAATTCGTGATAGTAATTTCGTATTGACTTATTGTGAATTTCATAGTAAATTTATCATTTCAAATTTAAACCTTCCCCGTGGGATCGATATTTGGTGCTTAAATAGAAAGTTTTTTTTTACTTGATATCGATACGTATACTTGCGTAGAATCCCAATATTAATTGCTTAAAATTCTTAATCATAACATATTGCATCAAGTTTTTGGCACTGTTGCATAGTGGTGTCAATTATATAATTTTTGCACAACTATATTATCGGAATCACTTGGTATCCAATCTATTATAAAAATCATTAAAAGCTGATTTTTCTATGAAAGCCAACAAGGCTAAATATCTGTGATGGGTTTAAGGTTAGATACTTATAGTGATTTGTGATTGTCGTGCATTCGTATTTATTTATGTTGAACTTTTATGTGTTGTTTTATGCATACATATGTAGTACTTATTCAGTTTTATATGGTGTATTATTTTTTATGTAATGTAATAATAGACTTCTGACTTTTTTTTTAACTGCTGAAATTTATTTTTGTTGTTCTGTTTGAATTATTAATTTTAAAATTTTGAACACATAGGTAACACATATCCATAAAGGTATTACAATTTTTTTTTTAGAAATAGCTGCAACACAACGGATCATCCAAATATACATACTGCTTAAATAACACTTGCTTTCTAATGCTAGCTTATTCTAAAAGCTGAGCTTCACAACTGCTTATTGAAACAGTTATGATTACCCCAAAATGCACCTTTAAGTGTGGGGCAACATGACACAACCAAATCATACATACAAATGCATCTCTACTCTCTCCCCCGCCGTTCTCAACGCTCAATAAAACTATTTCATGTCCCTAATGTATATATTAGATATTTATAAATTTTCTTTAAAAAAATTACATAACATTTGCACTATTTATTTAACCACAACATTATAAGAAGTTAGTAAGTCCCTTTTTATTATTTTATCTAAATGAGCTAGTTTAATAGCCACACAAAGATATAACATAGATATTAATAGACCAAACTTTCTCATATAGTCAAAGATATAACACAATTATTAATAATCAAAGATATAATACATATATTATTTCAATCTTGTTGAAGTTCATCATTGCTCCATTGTCATGTTGAGGCTCATACTTGCTTTGTCAACAACCAAATCCCATTTTAGACATGCTAAGTATTCAAGCTAACTAGCAAGGACTAACCCAACTATGGAATCAAAGGAAAGAAAATATTATATGCTTACTACGACTTATGTAGAAGATATTATTATTCACAAAAAAAGACAATAAACAAAAACAAAACACAAATTTTATTGTAACATAGCACTGTGCTACAACACTAGCCCATTATCCTGCTTGGACATGCTAATATATGGGAGCACATAATTGCAAGCACCTGCATAANATATATATATATAAAGTTTACACGTTTTAATAATTTATTTCTTCCTAGTTACTAGTTTTTATGATAGATAGTTTGCTTAATAGTATTTTGGTGAAGACATGAGGCCTATAGAGAAAGAAGGTGGAAAAGATGGGTTCTTGAATCATAACAACAAAACATCATTTCAAATTCACCAAAACACAAGTCACAAGCTTGCATTAATCCTTGCTCAAATACAAGAATTACATATCGTACTGTGTTCACATGATAAATTATTCAGCATAATATTTGTTTTAATGATTGTTGCTATAAAGTTGACCTGCAGTTTACATTTTAGATAGTATGATGATCATGTATTGGTGTGGTTTACAGAGAGCTTTAAGATGATTTGCTCTTGGTATGACAAGGCCCGATCCTTGTGTCCCACCTTTTATGGTCCAATTCTCTGCCACTCAAAGCATTGAATCAAAGTTCCTAACACTAAACCAATCTTTTTCAATGCAAGCCCCTCTCCTGGGCACCTTCTTCTCCCTGTGTCAAATGACATTAACTTCCTCCCTTCTACTTTTAAGTTTTGAAACCATTCGGGAAGAAAATTTTTAGGTTTCATCCAAAGTATGGGGCCTCTATGAATTTCATAAACATTTAATAAAAGTATTGTGCCTCGGTCCACATCGTAGCTTCCAACCTTAAAATCTTCTCTTACTACATGAGGTATAGGGAGGCCCAGCATGGTATAATTATAGTATTTCATTGATAATACAGTGAAAGTATGGAAGTTTGTTGAGATCAGATTCATCAAGGAGGTGGTCATGTCCAACTTAGTTATTTTGACCCCAAATTATTGAACTAAGGTAAAAGTGCTTTTTTTTTAATGTGGTACCGCTCACCTACCACTCACCTACCGCTCACCTACCTCCACCTACCACTCTCTTACTTCTATAAATAGAAAGGGTGTGAGGCTTAGGAGGGCAAGGGAACAGATCTTAAGCTACCAAAAAGGAAGAGAGAATAGCTAGAGAGCTAGAGAGGAGGAGAGCATCTTGAGGCCTTGGTAAAGGTGTCCGCTTGAGAGGGAGGCCATAGAAGAAAGATGAGGGCTCATCTCTATGTATAAGCTATGTATTTTCTTTTTCGTTTACCTTTGTGAACTATTTGATTGATTCCCTCACGTGGACGTAGATCCAGTTGGATCGAACCACATAAACGATCTGTGTTTGCTTGGGTTGTTTGCATTTCGTTTCTATGCCAGAAAGTACATATCTCACAACAATTGGCGACGTCTGTGGGAAGATCCATACTTCTTGGCTAGAGGTGTCCACATAAAGGTGTTTGCAACCAACGACGAAGAAGAGGAGTTCGGCATTCACGAACAGAGGAGCAAGCAGATCGAGTCGCAGGCAGCCAAATTGCGACAGATTCAGTGAGCAGTGGAAGCTTTGATCGACTGGATTAGCACCGCAGGTTGTGCGGTTCGGTGAGACGAAGGAGGAACTGTCCGCGAAGGAGCAAAGGAAGACGGGTAGTTCGCTCCGTGAAGGGGCAGATCTCGCGAAGGAGGAGAATTTCCGCGACAGCTAGCACACGCCGCGACAAAAGCACGCAAAGCACGCCGCAATAGCTCTCGGAATTCAGTAGGTGCTCAGTGGAGCGGATTTTAGACGTTAGTGAGGATCAAGCCACAATAATGGATTCCGCCAAATTCGACATCGAGAAATTCAACGGGAATAATGATTTCGGCTTATGGAGAGTAAAAATGAGAACTCTACTGGTTCAGCAGGGTGTTGCAGAAGCCTTGCAAGGGTCGACGGCATTGCCGGCCGACATGACCGAGAAGGAGAAGATCGGCATATTGGACAAGGCCCACAGTTTGATAATCTTGAGCCTGGGCGACAAAGTTCTAAGAGAAGTGTCGAGGGAGACAACAGCTCAAGCACTTTGGGCCAAACTCGAGGTACTCTACCTGACAAAGTCTTTCGCTAATAGACTTTTTCTGAAACAGCGTCTATACTCCTTCAAAATGCATGATGATAAATCCGTCTCAGAGCAGATTGACGAGTTCAACAAGATCATTAACAATCTCGAGAACATTGACGTCAAGATGGACGATGAGGACAAGGCACTACTGTTGCTAAACTCTATTCTCAAGAGATACGAGCATTTCAAGAATGTGATGCTCTATGAAAGGGCGCAGACTATTACTCTGGAGGAGGTTCAATCTCTTATTAGAGCTAAAGAACTCCAGAAGAAGCACGACATGAAAAAAGAAACCAGTGGAGATAGTCTGACAGTTAGAGGAAGATTGAGCAAGAAAGGTTTCAAAAGTGATCAGAGCAGATCAATGTCTTCTAAGAGATCTAACAAGTGTTACCACTGCCACAAGGAAGATTACTTTAGAAGGAATTATCCGGATAGAAAGAAAAGTTTTCAGGAGAAGTCTAGAGATTCTTGAGAGGCAAGCATAGCATCAGATGGCTATGATTCAGCTGAAGCTCTGACGATCACAGAATCTAAATCTAGCAAGGAGTGGATCCTTGACTCACGGTGCTCCTTCCACATGTGTCCTCACAAATATTAGTTCGAGTCACTGCAGCTGGAGAACTGTGGGTCTGTTTTACTTGGTGATAATAAAGCTTGCAGGGTAGTCGGCAACGGGACAATCAAAATCAAGATGTTCAATGGAGTTGAAAGGATACTGCAACACGTCAGGTATGTCCCGGAACTCAAAAGAAATCTGATCTCTCTAGGTACGCTGGAGTCAAGTAATTACTCATTCAAGGCAGAGAATGGTTGCATCAGAATATCCAAAGGTTATCTCATAGTCATGAAAGGAGTCAGAAAGAATGGACTATACTCACTAGTTGGAAGAACTATGATCAGCAACTTCTCAAATGCAGTTCAATCAAAACCTGACAGGACCAAACTATGGCACATGAGACTGGGGCATGTAAGTGAAAGAGGCTTGCAAGAACTGTCCAAGTAGAGTCTGTTATGTGGAGATCGAGTCAGCAAACTAATAATTTCGTGAACAATGTGTTTTAGGGAAGGCCACCAGGGTGAAGTTCTCTACCGGAACTCACTCATCAAAGAAACCCTTTGACTATGTTCACAGCGATCTATGGGGGCCAGCCAGAACTCAGACTCACGGAGGAGGTAGATACTTCATGTCCATCATAGATGACTACACTAGGAAGGTATGGGGTTTCATCCTTAAATCAAAGTATAAAGCCTTTTAGAGGTTCAGGGACTGGCTAACTGTCACAAAAAATAAGATGGAAACCAAGCTGAAGTACCTGAGAATTGATAATGACTTAAAGTACTGTTCAGAGCAGTTTGAGGAGCTGTGCAGGAGGAATGGCATCACGAGGCGGAACACTCCTCAACAGAATGGTCTGGCTGAGAGGATGAACAGGACTCTCCCAGAGAGAGTGAGGTGCAGGCTGCTAAATGCAGATCTACCCAAAATTTTTTGGGGTGAAGCTGTGTCAACCATTTGCTACCTTATCAACAGATGCCCATCAACTGCTATCGATATGAAGACACCATCGGAGATGTGGTACGGGAAACCAGGTAACTATGATAATCTCAAAGTTTTTGGATGTACTGCATATGCTCATGTTAGACAGGATAAGCTGGAAGCAAGGGCCCTGAAGTGCATTTTCATTGGATACCCACCTGGAACCAAGGGCTACAAACTCTGGTGCCCAGATCAATAGAAATGCATCATCAGTAGATATGTGACATTCGATGAGTCCAAAATGGCGAATCTATATAGTCATGCTGCCAAAAACAACATCACCAAGAAGGATTCTTCAATTGAGGTTGAGCTGCAACAACAACGAACTTTGACAGATCAAAGGACTATTGTGAATGATCAGGATGAACTGGCAGAGGACCAATAAGTGATTGAGCCAGAAAGAAGATCTGATGACTATAGATTTGGTAAGGGACAGACAAAGAAGAACTGTCAGACCGCCAAAGAGATACGGCCATGCAGATATGATCTCATATGTTTTAAGTGTTGTCGAAGAGATAGAATAAACATAACCGAGCAACTACAAGGAAGCCCTAAAGAGCAGGAAAAGACTCAGGTGGGAAGAGACAATGGATGAGGAAATGGCTTCTCTGATGAAGAACAAAACCTGGGAACTTGTGGATCGACCAAAGAACAAACGAGTGGTTGGTTGCAAGTGGATTTTTAAGAAGAAGGAAGGCACGTCAGGTATTGAGAGGATCAGATACAAAGCCAGACTAGTTGCAAAGGGATTCACTCAGGTAGAAGGAATCGACTTCAACAAAATCTTCTCGCCCGTCGTGAAGCACTGCTCCATTAGGATAATCTTAGCATTAGCGGTTCAATTTAATTTGGAATTAGAGCGGCTAGATGTTAAGATTGTGTTCCTGCATGGAGAGCTTGAAGAAACCATCTACATGGATCAGTCAGATGGGTACTGCACACCTGAGACAAAGGACAAAATTTGCTTGTTGAAGAAATCTTTGTATGGACTGAAATAAAACCCCAGACAATGGTACAAACAATTTAATGAGTTCATGCTAAAGATCAGATTTGTCAGATGTAGCTACGACAGTTGCGTGTACATGAAATGGCAAGACGGTGAAATAAGTACCTACTTGCTTCTTTATGTGGATGATATGTTAGTAGCCAGCAGAAGCAAGAAGGAAATCCAGAAGATCAAAGGTATGCTCAATTCTGAATTTGACATGAAGGACCTAGACCTGCTACAAAGATCCTAGGGATGGAGATTACTATATATAGAAAAAATGACACCTTATTCTTGTCTCAGAAGTCATATATTCAGAAGGTTCTAGCAAGGTTCAACATGCATGAGGCTACGTAGGTTGCAACACCTATTGGCCAACACTTCAGATTGTCAAACTCTCAAGCACCAGAGACTGAAGACGAGAAAATGTACATGGAGGGCGTCCCTTAGGTTAGTGGGTTTGGTAGCATCATGTATGGGATGATCTGCAGCAGACCAGATTTGGCCTACGTCGTCAGCATTGTAAGCAGGTTCATGGAAAACCCTGGACATGCTCACTGGGAAGCACTAAAATGGATCCTGAGGTACCTGAGAGGCACTACAGACCTGAGTCTACTCTTTAAAAGGCAGGAAGATAAGGAAGAAAAAGTAGTTGGTTACGTGGACTCCAATTATGCAGGAAGCATTGACACCAGGAAATCACTAACCGGATTCATTTTCACTGTCTTCGGTACCGCAGTCAGTTGGAAGTCTAACCTCCAATTCGTTGTGGCCCTCTCAACAACAGAGGTTGAATACATCGTTGTGACTGAAGCAATCAAGGAAGCTATGTGGCTTGGCATGACCGAAGAGCTTGGGATACATCAGAAGGTGATAACTGTGTTTTGCGACAACCAAAGCACCATTCATCTAACCAGAAATCAGGTATTTCATGAAAGATCCAAGCATATAGATACCACCATTCATCTAACCATATATATATAAAGCTTCATTTTGTGAGGGATGTCGTCGCCAAGGGTTCAATAGTAGTGGAGAAGATATCTACTGAAGAAAATCCTGCTAATATGCTCACTAAGGTGCTACCGACAGCTAAGTTCAGACACTGTCTGGACTTAGTAAACTCCACCAAGGGCTGAGGGGCCCCTCAAGGGCCAGGTGGATGGAATCTTTACTTCAAAGCTTCTCAATTGAGGTTCAAGGTGGAGAATTGTTATTTTGACCCCCAATTATTAAACTAAGGTAAAAGGGTATTTTTTGTAATGTGGTACCGCTCACCTATTACTCACCTACCGCTCGCCTACCTCCACCTACCACTCTCTTGCTTCTATAAATAGAGAGGGTGTGAGGCTTAGGAGGTCAAGGGAAGAGATCTTAAGCTACCAAAAAGGAAGAGAAAATAGCTAGAGAGCTAGAGAGGAGGAGAACATCTTGAGGTCTTGTATTAAGGTGTCGCTTGAGAGGGAGGCCATAGAAGGAAGATGAGGGCTCATATCTATGTATAAGCTATGTATTTTCTTTTTCTTTTACCTTAGTGAACTATTTGATTGATTCCCTCTCGTGGACGTAGATCCAGTTGGATCAAACCACGTAAACGATTTGTGTTTGCTTCTGTTCTTTGTGTTTTGTTTCTATGCCAGGAAGTACATATCTCACAACAAACTTGATATTCTATCTCTTGTCTCGCCTTTTCTAATTTTTCAAGATTGTTTAATAAAAGAGATATTGACCATTCAATTGTATTTGAAGAAATTTTTGTGCCTGCAGCTACTAAGCTCTAAAAAAAAATAGAGGAAAAAAACAAGATTGTGTCAATATTCAAGTAAATGATGAATTAAAAATTCTTATAACTAAAGGCAAATGTAAGATAACTGTCCCATTACACTGATAGACACTCAAGACAGGACGGTAGCCAACTGCTGTAGAGTTATACGAGCGCAACCATAGGAGACTGTCGGATGAGTCCTGGGTGGACAATAGATTGCAAGCGACCCGAGTAATTTATAATATTAATAAATAGAAAATTAAAATAACTATCAAATTTTATTTGGTCTCTCCTTTCATTAATAATATGTTTTGCATGAGGCCTTCCAAATGCTCAAGAAGAGTCGCTCTTAGCAGTTGGTCTGTGGTTCGAGCATATCTCACCATCCTTCTAAGTATGACCTCTGGTGAGAGGCTATCGGCAAGAAGAAGGGTAGGGTCTATGAGTTGGGATCCCAGGTGTCGGCCTTTGATGCCCGCCCAGCCTCTAGCACATCCAGTGTGTACACTTCATAGAAGGAGGAGATGCGTCGCCAGGTTGCTACTGCGGTGGCTGCCCAGGTAGCCAACCTAAGATTGGAGATGAGGGTAGAGATTGAAATTTTGTTGCATTCTAAATTGCAGAAAGTGAAGGATTCAATGCAAGAAGAGGGTGGGGATGCTTTTTTTTTGTATATTAAAAAAATTATTGTTAGCAAATAATAATTTTTTGTCCAGTTGTATATTTTGTTTGATTTAATTCAATTTATTTTCTTTTATTTATGTATATGATTTATGTGTTAATTAGCTTTATTACTTTGTTTTGGTTCTACTATTATGATTGTGTACCAGGCACATGAAAATGTTTGTATATTAGGTAGTTATCACATACTGAAAGTTTTCACCAAGACAGATCGAGTTGACTGATTTAATTGGGAAAGTTTTAGGCTTGTTAGTGCAAGTCTCATTTGTTTGGCAAGAATCAAACACCTATTTTCATTTCAAATGCATTTGTTTATAACATAAGCATTTCAATTCTAGTGGACGTTGGGTCTATAAATAAAACCATGCACATATATGCTCATTATAAGTAATTCAAAGCTTAATTTGTCTGAAAAATATTGATCATCACCCGTTTATAAAAGTTATGATCAAACCTCACTTTACAACAACACATTTATCTAATTGAAAATTAAGTTAATCATTGTGGTGTTTGCTCTCGCCATCTCGCTACCCCATTTGTGGTGGTTTCACTTCTGTTTTCCCGCTACACTCCCAACTCTACTCCCGCAGTCTCTTGCATATCCCTTTGATTTTTTTTTTTATTTATTTAGTTCCTTCTTTTGCCTTCTCATTGGTAAACCTTCTTAATTTTAGTTATGAATAAACTTGCATGTCTTCCCTCAACTAGTTCAGGTGTGCTATTCCATCCTCTGTCTTCTTGTACTAGTATGTTTGGCTGTGGTTTATGCATCTCTCGATTTGCCTTTTATGTTATTTAAGGGCATTTTATGTTATATTGTAGTTGATATGGCTTCTATGTGGCGTTCAACGGTTTCTTTGGTTTCTTTAATATTTGAAATATGAATTAATGAATGGTGGGGGTGTTCTCTTTCTTTTGTGTGTCATGCAGGTGATTTATGGCTTCTGTATAGTGTTTCTCTAGTCTCTTTAGTATGCCTAAGTATGAAGTTGATGAGCATGAGGCTTATGGGATCTCTTTCTGTTTTGTGGCGTATGGGATTTGAAATAAATGATCATACCAAAAATTAGTAGATTACATCTATTCAACCTAACTTAAGGAGAAGAAAAATCGATGGAGCATTTTTTTCTAAGGGATCAAACTTCTAAACTGGTTTCAACATGTTCAAATTTTTCTTCTGAGCCAAGTTCATCAAGCGAATCTCCTCCCACTTCTAATGTCATCATAAGGCTTGAGATGATACTTAAAGTTTATGATGTTATTCCACTAAATTTAATCTTTACCAAGTTGCTCGGGCATCCAACTAAAAGGGATGTATTCATGTCGATTACAGCTCATTGAATTGTTCATTACCTTGTGTTTTCCTATGAAAACCAACAAGGCTAAATATTTGTGATGGGTTTAGGGTTAAATATTTTATTTGTGATTGTAATACATTCGTATTTATTGATGTAGAACTTTTACGTGTTGTTTTATGTATAACTATGTAGTACTTATTCAGTTTTAAGTGGTGTATTACTCTTGATGTAATATAATAATAGACTTTTGACTTTTTTTTAACTGCTGAAATTTATTTTTTCTGTTATGTTTGAATTACTAAATTAAAAATTTTGAACATACAACTAGCACATGTACACAATGGTGACCAAAGAAATTTATGCTGTTTTTTATGATAGCGCCCTTTAAAGAAAGATATTTTTTATGTTTTATTGCAGGAATGAGGAATTAGGGTCATTGGAGCAAAAAGAAGCGAATTTAGAGCGAAAATGACCAAAATGTGAAAATTTGAACTAGGCCGCCGACGGCAAGATTTTCCCGAGACTACAGGACAAAATTTCTAGAAGCCCATTGATGGCGCCATTGACCCTGCCAACGGTGAGATCGACGGTTATGCCAACTCAAGCTTTGGATAAAGCCAAATTTTGAAGGGATGCTTAGGCAACTCTTGGGAAAGCTCATCTACAACTTTAAAAGAACATTTTGGTAGAAAATAGAAGAAGTTTGCTTAGGCAACTCTTGGGAAAGCTCATCTACAACTTTAAAAGAACATTTTGGTCGAAAATAGAGAGTCCAAGAAGTGTTAGAGGTGCTAGAGGTGCTAGAGATCCTGGAGGTTAGAGAGGTTTCATTAGTATAGTTACTAGAGTGTAACAATTGTGAGGATTTCCTCGAGAGATTGTAAGAGAGGAGGGAAAGTGAGAGATTTTTTCTTCCTTGCTACTTCGAAGAGGAATTTTGTGTGTTGTAAAGAAAGGAAGAGATTCAGAGGAACTTCAAGGAGTGTTCTTGGGGAGAAATTAGAGATAAGTTATTTACTTGTTGTAGCTTGTATGACTATGATTTTATGAATTCCGAGTTTTGTTGTATTTTTCCCATGAGTTCTGAGTAGTTTTCTCTGTCTTTCTCCTTGTCTCGAGATTTGTGAAACGGTGATTTGAATTGGTGAAGCCAT
>JXCR01137963.1:189865-213946 GCA_002079205.1 Phalaenopsis hybrid cultivar | reverse complement strand
ATATATATATATATATATATATAACCTTCTCTTCCTCTTTTTTTTAGAAAATTAAGTCATTCCTTAGTGGCCATTGTGGCTACAAAACAAATGGATTTACATTATTTCTTTGGCTACAAATAATATTTTCATAATGAAGAGCTAATTTTTCTCCTCATCACATGCAAGTTTCAATATGAAAAACACACAAATTTATGTACAACTAATAATATATGACATACCCAAGAAGTTTTCAAACAGAAAGAAAGTGAGGGAGAGAAGAAAAATTGCTTACGCAGATCCAAACAAAATGTTACGAGAAAATAGTGATGAATAATCCGTTTTCCCTTATAATAAAAGAGGTAGTAATGTACATTCCACACAATTGATATGTATTTATGTATATATAACTTAAACTTTTTTTTATATGTTTATACCAGCTAAATCTTTCATATCATATCGAACACTATTTTAACTCTTGAAATATGAAATACAGTATTCATAAGTTGGCACATATGTAAAAATTGACATTAAGATGAAAGATGCGTAAATAAATGAGAATTGAGTGGTGTGTCTTAGATCTTCAAACAAATAACCATTTCTAATAGAAAGTTTACAAACCTTGGCAAAATGCAATTAAAGTGTACCTCTTAAATGTGAAGTTCAAAAGTTATCGAACTCACAAAAGATATCCAGCTCCTAACAAAATGAGTGATTAAGGGTCTGTTCGAGGCAACTGCAGCTTATTGAATAATCTGCTGATAAACTGATTAAAAATATTATGCTGATAAGCTAGGTGCGGTGGCTATTATAAATTTTTTTTTTCTTGGAAAAGTCAAACCGCTGCCAGAAAGCTGCCACCGCACCTAGATAGATGCGGTGTGAAAACACTGCTTTCAGCATTTTCAAAACGCATAAGCTGTCAAAATGCAGTTTACCCAAACAGTCCAACTGCGTTTTTAAAATGCCACCGCACCAAATAAGCTCCCCCAAACATACCCTGAGACTCATACACCGTAGCTTCATTCTAAAGCACGTTAAAAGAGTTTCTCTTGGTTTTAATGCACTACTCAGCAATATATTGAGTTTTTAAGAGGTAAATTGTTAAAACCTTTTGCATGGGGAGTTCTTTTCAGAAAAGCCAAAAACCAAAACATATCAACAAACATGCAGTATCACATCCATATCTCTTCCTCAAAATTTTCAGATACCATGCAAGCCAAAAAAATTAATGCTTCTAAAGCAAAGAAAAAATAAGCATAAGAAGAATAGTTATAACAACCCCACTATGTGAATGCATTACATATTGGTTTGAAACTTATTAGTATGAAGAAAAGAAAAGAAATCACTTAATGCTCATCAATGGAATATTTCAACCAAAGAGATTTGTATTCAAAATTAAGCCCAAAAAAACAACTAAATAAATCAATTGACTTAGGTTATTAATCCAATCCTCTATAAATGAGATAGAGTCGACATGGTTCATGATTAACCTAGATCACTTATGATAGCATATCTATTGCACGTCTTAACTTAATGCTTAACTAAAAAATTCTTATATAAAATTATTTTGGTTATCTTGAGTACACTGAATATACTCTGAGAATGCATAAATCTATACATACATTATCCATATATAAATTTTTTTCAGTTGCAAGACCCCTTCTTCTTGCTCCTCCCAATAGTCTTGGTCTTTCCACTGCACCATTTGTTATTGTAGAATATTAGCTAGTTAGAAGTCAACAATCTAAGTCTATATATGAGTTTGTTCTCTTCAAAATAGAATTCACCAAATCAATTCATTCTCTTCTTTTACAGAATTAACCAAAATTTTATATTTCTCTCTTCTTGCTTCTCTTTTCTGTCATGGAAGCCATTAGCATGTTCACCTGCTTAGTTCTCTTTCTATTTCTCCTACTAACCAAACTCTTCATAAGCAACAAAATGAATAGGACGAAAAATCGCCCACCAAGTCCTCCTAATTCTCTTCCCATCATCGGCCACCTCCACCTCCTTGAGAAGCCCCTCCACCGATCTTTGGCCCGTCTCTCTACTGAGCATGGCCCTCTTCTCTTTCTTCGCTTCGGAATCTACCCTATCCTCGTTGTCTCATCTGCCTCCCTTGCCGAAGAGTGTTTGACTACCAACGACCTCGCCCTTGCCGACCGCCCTCGATTTCCTTCAATTTCTGCCACTACCTATAACTACACCAGCCTCCCTTTCGCCGCCTATGGACCTGAATGGCGAGAGATGCGTCGAATTGCCACCATCGAAGCGCTTTCAAGTCAACGCCTAGCCTTCTTTGCTGACGTTCGCACTGACNCGAAGAGTGTTTGACTACCAACGACCTCGCCCTTGCCGACCGCCCTCGATTTCCTTCAATTTCTGCCACTACATATAACTACACCAGCCTCCCGTTCGCCGCCTATGGACCTGAATGGCGAGAGATGCGTCGAATTGCCACCATCGAAGCGCTTTCGAGTCAACGCCTAGCCTTCTTTGCTGACGTTCGCACTGAAGAAGTTCGGGCCCTCGCCCGACACCTTTTTCGTAACTCAGGGAGGGTGGAGCTTAAGTTAAGCTTGTTTGGGCTGGCAATGAACATCATGATGAAGATTATAGCAGGTTTTGAGTTTAATTTGAAATTTTATGGTCAATTTTTTGCATTATCAATTGTAAAAAAAATTTCAGGGAGGAGATATTATGGGGAGGATGATGAGAAAAACAAAGAGGTATATAAGTTTAAGGAGGTAATAGAGAAAATCACACTGCTTTCTGGCGCGACCAATNAAAAATTTCAGGGAGGAGATATTATGGGGAGGATGATGAGAAAAACAAAGAGGTATATAAGTTTAAGGAGGTGATAGAGAAAATCACTATGCTTTCTGGTGCGACCAACGTGGGAGATTTTTTGCCAGCAACAATCAGGTGGTTTGCATGTGGAGGAGTGAAGAGGAAGATGGCAAGGTATCACAAGTACAGAGATGAGATTATTCAGACAATTATAGAAGAGCACAGGAGGAAAAGAAGAGAAAAGAATGATGACAATAGAAATACAGATTTGAAGGAGAAGAAGATTAATAAAAATATGATTGATGCTCTGCTCTCTTTGCAGGAGAAGCATCCAAAGCAATATACTGATGTTTTCATTAAAGCACTGGTTTTGGTAAGTTTCTCATGTGAATTTTTTTTTATTTTTTCTTTATTTATTTGGTGTTTAATTAGGAAATAATTATTTGTTCTAGTGATATTCATTTTCTTGCAATAACTTAGAAAAGTTTTTTATTACACTAAATTTCATAAAGTTTAGAAAGGCATGGAAAACAATGTTGAGGTTCAGAAATCTTTTCCTGCATACACTAACTCAAAATGTGAGATTATTAAATAATAAAAGTATGATTCCTCTCATTAGAAAATATGCTATTTTGTACAAATCTAAAAGAATTTTAAATTCATTTTTTTCTTGAATATTGACTAATTTATTTTCTATCTTTTTTTAGAGTTTACTATCTGCTGGCACTGACACTTCTTCAAATACAATTGAATGGTCAATGTCTCTTTTATTAAACAATCCTGATATATTAGAGAAGGCAAGACAAGAGATAGATGAGCAAGTTGGGCATGACCACCTCCTAGATGAATCTGATCTCACCAAACTTCCATACCTTAGTTGTATTATCAATGAAACATTTAGATTATACCCTGTTGGAGCTCTCCTACCTCACGTAGCAAGAAAGGACTGTAAAATCGGAAGCTATGATGTGGACCAAGGCACAATGGTTTTAGTAAATGTTTACAAAATCCATAGAGACCCCATACTTTGGCCAGAACCTACTAATTTTTTTCCCGAAAGGTTTCAAAACTTAAAAATAGAAGGGGGAATGTTAATGCCATTTGGCATAGGGAGAAGAAGTTGCCCGGGAGAGGGGCTTGCGTTGAAAGAGATTGGTCTGGTGTTAGGAACTTTGATTCAGTGCTTTGAGTGGAAGAGGATTGGACCAGAAAAAGTGGACATGACACAAGGATCAGGCCTCAGCATGCCAAGAGCAATTCGTCTTGAAGCTTTTTGCAAACCACGCCAATACATGATCGATGTGCTATCTAAAATATAACTTTTTGTTCAGCTTTATGGTGACAATCATAAGAATAAATGTTATGTTGAATAATTCGACTAGTGAACACGTTATAAAGGAAGAAATTCTATTTTGTATACAAATATGAAAATGAGATTCTTATATGATAAAAAAAAAATTATGTGTTAATTTGAGTTTATGTTATCCATCATATTTACCTCTCCCACCTCTTCCACCTCTTCTTTCTCCAAATTATGAAATGATTTAAATTTTCATCTTAATTTGATTTAGATTTATGTTATTATGATCTAAATTTATATTTTATTATGATTTAAATTCACATCTAATTGTGGATTTTAAATTTTATTTTATTTGTTGAAAACTTTATTTAAAGATAATTAAATAAATTTATGATGAATAAAGAAATTAATGCAAAAGAAAAACTATGAGCTTATTAAAGCTATCAAATCATTGCATATGTTGCTATGTATGTAGGAGATTTTCACAAATATTTAAGCAATAATATTTCTAAAAATAAATTAATAAACCTTAAAACTAATATTGTATATTTATGCTAAATTTTAGTAGATAAATTTGAAAAATATAATTTTTTTTAAGATTTATTTTCTATTTTTTTAAGAAAAAAAGTTTCTATTTATATTCGAAATTTAAATTTAGAATTATATACTTAGAGTTTTACATCAACATTTAGTTGCTATTTGGGGCAACTTATAAGTGCGGGGGCGTTTTTTAGAACGACGTGATATCGTTTGGGTCTCATTTTTACACTAAACGTAAGCCGCAAGTCAAATCCCGCAATCGACCCGCGGGTCTCATTGCAGATCAAGCTGCTTATCCTGAAAAACACAAGCTGCCCCAACGCACCCTTACTTGTGATTTATAGTTCGGTGCTTATTCTCTAGATAAATTAAATCAATTTTTCAATAGTTTATATTATATTTACGAATTATTTTCAGTTTTATAATTATTTTCTATTTTGAGGCTTATGAGTCAAAATGTTGTAGTTTCACATTTTAATTTTTTAAAGGGATAATTACAAACATAGCACCCAAAACATTGTTACTTACAGAATCTAAAATCCATCTGATATTTTTGAACTATCGAATCAATGCGTTTATGTGTGTCACAATCAAATCATTGAAAATTTGATAAAATGGAAAATATGGGTTGGGGTTTTACAATGAATTTTGATATTTGAGTGGGAATTTGATAAATTGGATGAAAGATTGAGCTAGATTTGTTAATAGCAATGTTTCGGTAGTTCTTTTAGTTTCAGAGACGGCACCCTGAATTTTGCATGAAGATCGCTCTAAAATATATTAGGAATTTGGATCAGACTGAGATCAAAATAAATGAGCCGAGCTATGAGCCTACATTTTGAATCGAATTCTTTTTGAGTTGATTTTGAACCATGCATGAATGGGCTCGAAGTAACTCTTAGAAAGGCGTATAATATTTAATATTTATAAAAATTATATATATATTACTAAGCAAAATTGAATACCCCGAGCTAGTTTTGAGCCGATTTCGAGCTAGAACAGATCCAAATAACTCAATTTGAGCCAATTAATTTCTATTTTGAGACGGATCAAGCGGACTCCAAGCTGAAACATCCAAATAACTCAATTTGAGCCGTTCCATGCATGACTCAAAATTGAATTTGAGCCAGCTCGGCTCGAAATTGAATATAACGAGCCACGAACCAATTCCAAGCAGCACTAAATCAATATTCGAGCCAATTTTGAGCCGACCTCAACTCGAAATCAGATCTTTAACCGCCCCACGCTGAAAATAGAAGATGTAGCCCATCATCATAAAGCTTTGTGATTTAAAAAAAAAAAAAGAATTAAAATATTATTCAACAAGATTAATATTACTACTCCTCCCATACATCAACCAGTCATAAGAATTACTTCAAAAACCATTTGGAAGATTTACATGCATCCAACTCAATTCCTATGCATTTACTTATCTAACACCTAAGACTTCAATTATTTACATACAAGCCATCTTCCCCATGCATAAAAAGGCTCATTCCACTCCTTCAAAATTAAAATGGTGGTATTTCTACTGTAATATGGAAGATTTGTGTGTCATAAATGTAAAAAGTAGGTGTTATAGATGTAAATACATATGAATTGGGTGGTATGTATGTAAAAGGAGAGTCTCTCCCTCCACAACAATCGCTTGATTACAGATTTAATATTGTATTTAATTACATGTTATGATCCATACAAGTTTATTGGTTGACGATCATGAAAACTTGTCTGTCATAGTTTTCCTAGGTTTCACCCATTGTTCATCTGTATTTTGTTGTGTTAAAGTAGACATTAACATTTTGCATTACCACAACTATTTAGGATCAGCAGTAACAGAGACATCTGGAACTCCTACTTACCTCGCCGCAGACCATCTCCGCCGATAGTTGTTTTCCTCACTGTTCGAGACCACGCCAAAGCCTTTGCCTATTCACGCAGCCGTCGATCTCCCCATGTTCATGCGATCAGCACCGCCCCTCGCATCCATGTAGCCAAACGTATGCAGAACCGCAGCCCTTTTTGATTGTATCACGTGAATTCACCCAGTCGAGCCTTTCACTTTTTTCTCCACTGCATCATATAGAGTGTCATGTTTTCATTCAATTCTAATAGAAGGTAATTAGCCATACAGACTTGCGCCTATGAAAAACCTCGAATGAGGGAGAAATATGCGGGTAGTGTCTTATTTACAACCCATTCAACATTACGGAGAAGTGACCCTCAAAACTTTCTCTCAACAAACAGAAAGTCGAGAGACGTAGAAATTTTCGGAGCACACGTTGTGGTCTATGAAACTTGCATTCATGAAAACCATAATATCCTCTTAACATATAAAATTATCAAATACTTGCATACTTTGCACCATCAATCATTAACTGTACAAAATCATACCATCATTTCTTTTGTATAATCTATCCAAAATGCATAAGTTTATCATACATAGGCATCAGCATATCTTATAATAATATTGAATAATAATTATTAACATCATACTCATTAAGATCTCTATCCTCCAAACATTTAATTGATTGTTCAGTCGAAGTCTCACTAAATGGAACTAGATCACCTCCAAAAAGAATACATAAGATAACTTGCTTAGATCTTCTCTACAAGCATTTTTATGTCCAAAACATAAAACCATGGACTCAATATTCCTCATTGAAAGTCATTTCACAGCTTATAAGAACACCAAATTGTACTCCAATGCATCCTAAATGATGTTAACATACAATATTCTATCTTATAGCATGCAACAACAATTATTATGATGCCCGGTCATAATCATTCTCAAGCTTAATGAAAATTACAGGAAGATCTCTTTTATGTTATCTACGCCCATCCATTTAATGTAACACAGAGAAAACTAGGAGGACCAATTCAAGTTTACAGTTTGGGTTCGGTTAAGTCCAAAAATAAACTAACACAAATATAATCAAACCAAAGCAAACCCATTTAATAAACAGGTCAAAATGAACATGTTTATTCCATTTGAGCACAACTCTATCAAAATAGCAAAAAAATTATAATTTAATATGAGTTCTTTTCATCAAAAAGAAATCAACTAATTCAATTTTAATTTTCAGATCGACTCAAACCTGACCTGAAGCCAACCCTTTTTTTTAACAATAAAAGTGACTGATATATCCAAAATACATAAGTTTATCATACATAGCCATCAGCATATCTTATAATAATATTGAATAATAATTATTAACATCATACTCATTAAGATCTCTATCCTCCAAACATTTAATTGATTGTTCAGTCGAAGTCTCACTAAATAGAACTAGATCACCTCCAAAAAGAATACATAAGATAACTTGCTTAGATCTTCTCTACAAGCACTTTTATGTTCAACATATAAAACCATGGACTCAATGTTCCTCATTGAAAGTCATTTCACAACTTATAAGAACACCAAATTGTACTCCAATGCATCCTAAATAATGTTAACATACAATATTCTATCTTATAGCATGCAACAACAATTATTATGATGATCATTCTCAAGCTTAATGAAAATTACATGAAGATCTCTTTAATGTTATCTACGCCTCTCCATTTAATGTAACACAAAGAAAACTAGGAGGACCAGTTCAAGTTTAGAGGTTGGGTTCGGTTAAGTCCATAAATAAACTAACACAAATATAATCAAACCAAAGCAAACCCATTTAATAAACAGGTCAAAATGAACATGTTTATTCCATTTGAGCACAACTCTATCAAAATAGCAAAAAAATTATAATTTAATATGAGTTCTTTTCATCAAAAAGAAATCAACTAATTCAATTTTAATTTTCAGATCGACTCAAACCTGACCTGAAGCCAACCCTTTTTTTTAACAATAAAAGTGACTGATATATCCAAAATACATAAGTTTATCATACATAGCCATCAGCATATCTTATAATAATATTGAATAATAATTATTAACATCATACTCATTAAAAGTGACAAAATCATATGCAACACTGTGAATATTGTCATGGTATTATATAACAATGCGTATGACAAAATCATGATATTATACATGGTTTTATATGTTGATGGCTCTGAATAACCCCCTCTGACGTATGCAACACTGCGTACGTCTTACGTACGCAAANCTTATAGAAATAATAAAGGAAGAAATTCTATTTTGTATACAAATATGAAAATGAGATTCTTATATGATAAAACAAAAATTATGTGTTAATTTGAGTTTAGTTTATCCATCATATTTACATCTCCCACCTTTTCCACCTCTTCTTTCTCCAAATTATGAAATGATTTAAATTTTCATCTTAATTTGATTTAGATTTATGTCATTGTGATCTAAATTTATAGNGAAATAATAAAGGAAGAAATTCTATTTTGTATACAAATATGAAAATGAGATTCTTATATGATAAAAAAAAAAATTATGTGTTAATTTGAGTTAAGGTTATCCATCATATTCACCTCTCCCACATGTTCCACCTCTTCTTTCTCCAAATTATGAAATGATTTAAATTTTCATCTTAATTTTATTTAGATTTATGTCATTGTGATCTAAATTTATATTTTATTATGATTTAAATTCACATCTAATTGTGATCAAAAATTATAAACTATTGGGATTTAAAATTTTATTTTATTTGTTGAAAACTTTATTGAAAGATAATTAAATAAATTTATGATGAATTAAGAAATTAATGCAAAAGAAAAACTATGAGCTTGTTAAAGTTATCAAATCATTGCATATGTTGCTATGTATGTACAATAATTTTCACAAATATTAAAGCAATAATTTTGCTAAAAATAAATTAATAAACCTTAAAACTAATATTGTATATTTATGCTGAATTTTAGTAGATAAATTTGAAAAAGATAATTTTTTTAAGATTTATTTTCTATTTATTTTTTTTTTAAATAAGCTTTTATTTATGTTCAAAATTTAAATTTGGAATTATATGCTTAGAGTTTTCACTAAACGCAGGCCACAGGTCGAACCCCGCGGTCGACCCGCGGGCCTCGTTGCAGATCAAGCTGCTTATCCTGAAAAANAGCTTTTATTTATGTTCAAAATTTAAATTTGGAATTATATGCTTAGAGTTTTCACTAAACGCAGGCCACAGGCCGAACCCCGCGGTCGACCCGCGGGCCTCGTTGCAGATCAAGCTGCTTATCCTGAAAAGCACAAGCTGCCCTAACGCACCCTTACTTGTGATTTATAGTTCGGTGCTTATTCTCTAGATAAATTAAATCAATTTTTCAATAGTTTATATTATATTTATGAATTATTTTAAGTTTTATAATTATTTTCTATTTTGAGGCTTATGAGGCAAAAATGTTGTAGTTTCACATTTTATTTTTTTAAAGTGATAATTACAAACATGGCCCCCAAAACATTGTTACTTACAGAATCTAAAATCCATCTGATATTTTTGATCTATCGAATCGTTTATGTATGTCACGATCAAATCATTGAGAATTTGATAAAATGGAAAATATGGGTTGGGGTTTTACAATAATTTTTTTGATATTTGAGTGGGAATTTGAAAAATTAGATGAAAGATGGAGCTAGATTTGTTGATAGTAATANTCCATCTGATATTTTTGATCTATCGAATCGTTTATGTATGTCACGATCAAATCATTGAGAATTTGATAAAATAGAAAATATGGGTTGGGATTTTACAATAATTTTTTGATATTTGAGTGGGAATTTGAAAAATTAGATGAAAGATGGAGCTAGATTTGTTAATAGCAATGTTTCGGGAGTTATTTTTGTTTCAGAGACGGCACTCTGAATTTTGCATGAAGATCGCTCAAAAATCGATTAGAATTTTGGATCGAATTGAGATCAAAATAAATGAGCCGAGCTATGAGCCTAAATTTTGAATCGAATTCTTTTTGAGTTGATTTCGAACCATGCATGAATCGGCTCGAAGTAACTCTTAGAAAGGCGTATAATATTTAATATTTATAAAAANTGATTTTGAACCATGCATGAATGGGCTCGAAGTAACTCTTAGAAAGGCGTATAATATTTAATATTTATAAAAGTTATATATACAATACTAAGCAAAATTGAATACCCCGAGCTAGTTTTGAGCAGATTTCGAGCTGGAACAGATCCAAATAACTCAATTTGAGCCAATTAGTTTCTATTTTGAGACGGATCGAGCGGACTCGAAGCTGAAACATCCAAATAACTCAATTTGAGCCGTTCCATGCATGACTCAAAATTGAATTTAAGCCAGCTTGGCTCGAAATTGAATATAACGAGCCACGAACCATTTCCAAGCAGCACTAAATCAAATATTCGAGCCAACTTTGAGCCGACCTCGACTCAAAATCGGATCTTTAACAGCCCCACTCTAAAAATAGATTACTACTCCTCCCATACATCAGCCAGTCATAAGAATTACTTANCGAGCTGGAACAGATCCAAATAACTCAATTTGAGCCAATTAGTTTCTATTTTGAGACGGATCGAGCGGACTCCAAGCTGAAACATCCAAATAACTCAATTTGAGCCGTTCCATGCATGACTCAAAATTGAATTTGAGCCAGCTCGGCTCGAAATTGAATATAACGAGCCACAAACCATTTCCAAGCAGCACTAAATCAATATTCGAGCCAAGTTTGAGCCGAGCTCGACTCAAAATCGGATCTTTAACAGCCCCACTCTGAAAATAGATTACTACTCCTCCCATACATCAGNTATAATCAAACCAAAGCAAACCCATTTAATAAACAGGACAAAATGAACATGGTTATTCCATTTGAGCACAACTCTATCAAAATAGCAAAAAAAAATTATAATTTTATATGAGTTTTTTTATCAAAAAGAAATCAAATAATTTTTTTTTTTTTTTTCAGATCGACTCAAACATGACCGGAAGCCAACCTTTTCTTAGTCATTTAAGCTTGAACTATATCAGACTAAAATATTACACTAATTGATCCATACCTAAATTTGTCATTTTAAGTCTAATATTCATGTCCAACATGAAACGAACTTGGTGCAATGAAACTGATGTAATTTTCCCATGTTATATGTTTCATTATTCAAAATTTAAGACTATATAATTGTTTTAAGATAAATGAGCCAAAATACATAAAAAATCCTATCTGACTCACAAGTTTGAATCTTCTACAAACTAGTATAATCTTGAATGTTGCATTTATCTTAAATAGTGATACCAAATGCTCCTTCCCCAATCACTTGGCATCATCTTAATATTTAAAATTTTATCAAAAAGATTTGATAAGCAAATCACTACAATATCTCCTATACCTCTTCAAATCACAATAAATATCATATCCTACAGAAAAATTTACGTACGTAAGACGTACGCAGTGCTGCGCACGTCAGGGAGGTTATTCAGAGGTTATTCTCTATAACCTCCATGTAACCTATAAATATATGAAAACATAAGCATAAAACTTACTAGAAGGTACAAGTAAATTACAGGTAGGTTACAGAGAAGTTACAGAGAGTATAACGCGGATATAACGCCCCAATACCATCTGAATAACCCCCTCTGACGTATGCAGCGCTGCGTACGTCTTACGTATGCAAATTTTTCTCCATATCCTAACCTAAAACCATATATTTATGAATAAATTTAGGAGTTAACTCTAGCCAAGCGTTTTGTATCCATCCATAATATAATTCACTAAATTGTTATTATGTTTTTTCCAAATTATTTTGTCAATAAAGCAATCATTTAGTAATTTCTAAAAATAAAATTTTCATAATTTCATGATGTCTTCATCTATAACAAAGATTCTACTTTCTTACTTCTGATGCTTCAAACTCAAGACAAAATTCCTAAATCCCTTATTTCATATATTAGATATTGTAAATATCTCATTTTCTCCTTCTTTAATACCAGACTTGGTATATAAATCATAGATAACTATAAATTTTGCTTTACTCACTGCTCACTTTTAAAAATTCTTACTTACTAACATTCTCAATACTCAATAAATTTTAGAAGAGCATTCTTTTCTTCAAAAACCTTTTTAACCGACTCGCTCCACCCCTGAGTCTTCCTTTCAGCACATGATTTACCTCTAAACTCTCTTAAAAGTTAACTGTTCTATAACATCATCTTAATGAAACCACCCATCTTATCCCATATAGAGCTTAGCTCAGCTAAATAAATCAATTTCTCTTTTAGCAGTCATACTTGAAGATTAAAATGTTCTAACCTTTAAAATTCCATCATTTTATCAAAAACCATAGTTTTTTTTTCCTTCACTAAGTTATAAATCAAAAACTATTGAATGTTGTGGGGTAAACTTTCCTTGGAATCACCTTCAAATATATACAAAAAGATTTTCCTTTCCTTACAAATAAGAGAAAATTCTGTGATTTGATGAATCCACTTTATGAATAACCAAGTATTTTTCTTTCTCAAAGTATATGTTTGGCATTGCAAGATTACAAAAGACTACAAAATCATAGATCCCCTATTGCATAACCACCATTAATCCTCTTATAGCACATCCTACCAATAACTACTATTTCTTCGGAGTTATAAACTTCCCACTTTGGTTTTTCAAACTATTTTCAAATCTAATTTGGAGTATAAGCATTAACCACATTCATAATTTCATTATTGAAAATCAATATAATAACAATCATATTATCACTAATCCGATTAAATCAACAAGTTTATTCTTCAGCTCTTTATCCCCTACTAGCTCAACCTCAATTCTATTGTTAACAGTTGCAACAACCAATAACCTATAAACTTCTACAATATCCTTAGTTATCTCTCGGTTCTATTTAATTTCTTACAAATAAGGTATATTTATTCTTCTTATCATGTTCAGAAACCCTTTTTTTTCCTCCAATAGAAGCTTCCCACATTTCCATGCGACCAATTTAATCTTGTATTTATACCTAAACAATATTTGCTTATCTTCAACATAATTAATTTAAATTAGGATGGTGATATCCTAACCCACCTAAGCTTGCTTTTCACCACATGCAGGCAAATTGTTGTCACTTAAAAAGAAATGTCCTAGACAACCGCTGCTTACATCTCACCGCAATCATGATGGATCATTGCATGACGCTTCCAGCAAACACCCTGGAACTCATAAATTTTAAATTTTGGCTCATTTCATTAGTTTTAACATAATACTTATAATTAGTTGTCAGCCCAACATCAAGACCACACTAATTCTTTAAATGATTAAAGAGAGAATGAAAAATTAATAGAGTACATAGTTTGTAGATCACAAAATAGAATAAATATTAAATAGATTCAATAGATGTAACTTATCCCCTTCAACTTTTAAATAGAAAACATTTTCTCCTCCCACTAAAAGCACAAAAAATTGAATGAAATAAAATAAATTTGAGAGAACCCCATTTTTTAAATAAAGCAATCTCCATATATTAGGCATATTAGACTTTTATTAGTCATTCCTCCTCTTTGTCAATCAGTATCAAACATAAAGATTAGACACAAAAGCATCCCTCTCTAAATACCATATTGTCACAAAACTATCTTCAATTCCCGGGTCCAGTAAACGGTTCAAACATCATTTGACAAACTGATTAATATTACAGGATTTTCAATATATAAAACAAGCTATATTAATTACTACAGAAAGTATATTACTTCGCCAACTTAAGTTCAAAGGTGAGATTCAATTTCTAAAAGCCTAAAACATGACATAGAACTTAACATGCCACAGTAACTCAATTTAAAGTATATAATTTATGTATATATGTGTGTGTGTGTGTGTCAATTTAAGTTGCTAATAAAAAATGCCGCCGCTTAGAACTTTAACGGTTTAAAGAGTCCAGAATGAAAACCAGACTATGAGTAACTGAATTCTTTATAGGAGATATGATGAGTTAATCATAAATCAATAGTGCCTCAAATAACTTCATGGATCATCACTATGCCAAAGATTTCACTTTTGAAACAAACGATCATCTAAATCTACTTAAATCAACTGAGGACTTGCACTATCTAACATGAAACTACTTCAATATTATGAATTCCTTAATTTCATCCAATATACGAGTATGCTTGCTTCAACAGAAACAAAAATGTATGTTACACTCTTAAGAAAAGACTTAGAACCAATTTCAACTATGAACAAGACAAAATCAAGCTCAAGTGACAAAGGTAATTCCAATACAATTGCAGTAAGCTTGCAACAAATTAAAGAAGCGTTAAAATAAAACATCTGAGTCTCTTACTTGGTGTTGGAAGTTAGAATGGACATAATTCAAGCTGAAGTCTCCTCCGCCAAAAAAAAAAAAAGAAACAGCAACAAGAAATTCCTCCAACAAGCCACCATTTTCGCAGCAATTCACTTGTATAATCCCATACAAGCCAGGAATTCCTCCAGCTGAATTCCCTAATCTTTCCAGCATTCTTGTAGTAACTGATTTACCATGCCTCCAAAAGAGCTGAGAGTACAGAAACGGCTTGATGAAGTTATGCTTTATCCTCCAGACTAAGAATTTCCCAGGTTGTCATGCCTGCTTCTTCCCCCTCAGAAAACACAGTTAAATAAAAATAGCTAGCAAGCAGGAAAAAAAATTAGGTTTTGACAAGGAAAATGAATGAAAGTTATAACGTAAAAAGCATATAAAGATATCGGCCCTTGTCTGATGTGTGAAGTCAAAAAAATATATAATTCTGATTAAGGGAAATACATTGAAACAAAAAAAAATAGTATGGGAATTTTAATATAATCAGTACAGATGCAGCAGCTAATATAATTCTGCATCAAATATTCAAAGAAACAACCTTTCTCTTGAAAATTCACTCCTTTAATTCAAATAGCACCATGATATAATATAATAGTGCACTCTGAGAAGTTTCACAAGGAACAGGATCAGTCATAGTAGATAAACGCAGAAACCAAAAAGCCAAATAATCATATCACACCTCCACAGTAGTCTCACCCTATAAGAAAACAGTAATGTTCCAACAAAATATGGATTTACAGAAACAAAATATAACAAAGCAGTAGTTTGAAAAGAGCATTAGCAGGCATTGCCCATGCTGAAGCATGAACATTTTTTGTACAGAAGCCGCCCACCATATATGCAATTTTAGCACACAAATTTGACTCAAGAGACAATTACTAACCCATCACACATCCATACAGACAAACATAAAAAACTAAACAACAAAGAGAAAGTTCATCAAATTTGAATGAGCCGCCATCATAAACGGCAACCTCCTTAATTTTACCGCAAAACCACAGAAACAACATGAGGCACCCTGTTATCGTCAAAAGGTAAAGTAACATATTCGGAAGCAAACTCTTCCACTATCTCCCCGAGAAGCTCCCCATGCACCGCCTTGCAGTACAAGTACAGTGCCGCGTGCGTCACAATAATGTACAAAAGCAGTAGAGACGTCAAGGCAGAACCTAACACAGTCTTCCCCACCACCGGCATCACGTCGTACCAACTCCCACCGCTAGGAATCTCCCAGAGCCCAAGCCCCCACAACGTAAATCCAATTCCGGCCCCAAAAACTACCCAAAGGCAGATCGCCGCCAGCCGCATCCCATCGATCAATTCACCACTCCTTTTCAGCGGAGCAAACCCCCAGGTGGACTCCATCACGGAGACCACGCCGGCAAGGCACCATTCTAACTGGAATCGAGCGATTGTGATGGCGGCAATCCCGGCCGCGAAGCTGTATGGGGGGACTGAGCCAGATTCAACATCAAGGATTGAGAGGATAAAAAGAAGGAGGAGACAAAGAGAGACAATAAGCGCGACAATAGCGGAGAAGATAAGAAAGCCGGACAGAACGGTAGCAAGTAGGTGAAGAACGGGGATGTGGAGCGATCTAAGGTTGGGGAGAATCTTAACCGGTCTTCCGTAGAATCCATCAATGACGCTGCGTGTGACGGCGGCTGCGCCGGCAGAGGCGATTGGCAGGAAGAGAGCGGCGGCGGCTGAGGCGAGAATTAGGGTTCTGGTGAAATCGGGGGAGGTTGATGAGAGAGGTGCATCTCGGAGTAGGGATTGAGGAGGGAGGAATTGGTGGTGGTGCATGAGGATGGGGAGGAGGGAGGGGGAAGCGATGATGATGGAAGAGAGTGGGAGGAGGAAAAGGACAGAGAGGGCGAGAAAGTGGCGGGAGTGATCGGAGACGACGCGGGAGGATACGGAGAGGACTCCGGCGAGCATCGCCGGCCATGAGTATGATGATTTGCTCATCGCCCGATGAGAGTGACGACGAGGGTTTCGTCCACGCTAACTCCTTTGCAGATCGTGTCCACGGACTAGTGAGATTTTAGGTTTCGAATGAAGGAGAAAAAGGTAAAATTAGGAGTTACATTTTACTCCAGGGGTTTAAACGAGATTTCGAGCTCAAAAAGTGTATTAGTGTTCAGCTTGTTTGCTTAACGAGTCAAAAAAGTGTATTGGTGTTCAGCTCGTTTGCTTAACTAGTTGAACATGAGTTGTTCACGAACAAAAGGTCCTTTTAACAGCCTTAATCATGTAGCCACTAAGGGTGTAAACGAACAGAACACGAACGAACAGAGCTTGTGTTCATGTTCGATTCGCTTGAAATTTAGTTTGTTTAAAATAAGTTCGTGTTCGAAATTATTCGTGAAGTCGCTGTTTGTGTTCGTTTCTTAATGAACGAGCCGAACACGAGCTATTTGCGAACTNCCCGATGAGAGTGACGACGAGGGTTTCGTCTACGCTAACTCCTTTGCAGATCGTGTCCACGGACTCGTGAGACTTTAGGTTTCGAATGAAGGAGAAAAAGGTCAAATTAGGAGTTACATTTTACTTTAGGGGTGTAAACCAGATTCCGAGCTCAAAAAGTTGAGTAGTATTTCGTTGTCAAAACGAACCGAACACGAACGAACACATCTTAGTTCGTATTTCACTCGTTAACTTATCAAACGAAATTAACAAGCAGAACACGAGCTGTTCGCGAACAACGAGCCGTTTTGACAGCCCTATTTTACATTTCTTTTTTTTTTCTTTTTAGGAATTACATTTGCTTATATTTAAAATTTCATATAATAATGTTATTTCTACAACAACCAAGTCCTCACATTTGAATATCTTGATAGAGCTAAAATGATCTATTTTATTATGAATTATTATTTATAAAAGATTTCTAACAAGCTTCCATGACATTATAAGAAAGCAAAATGCTTTTTAGCAATGACAATTTTTCCACTAAAGTAAATCATAATAGGTGAACAAAAAAATATAAAAGATTAGATTATATGTTTATTGGATCCACACATTGTGATATAACATTGGAAATTTAAAAGATTGCATACAAAAGCTTGTGATTTATCCAAAAATTATTAATGAAATTGTGTATCATAGTTTATCACCTTGATCTACTTGTTAATATGCTAATTTATTATGTTTCTAATATTAAAGAGGTTTTATAATATAGCAAGGTTAGCAAATATGTGTTTCTTTAGTCTGAGTCTTTTGTATGAGATATAATTTCCTAATTGTAAAATAAGTCATTCCCAAAATTTTGTAACATCATCACAAAGGAAGTATTCAGGAAACTAGTTTCTAAGCCTTAATTTTTAGTTTGTACAATGAATAAGCCAATTTTCAGTAACGCTTGGCTGACCAGCATTGACGAAAAGATTTTAGTTCATCAACTAGTAGAGAAACTTTTGGATTTCATGTCTATAGAGCCTGATTGAATAGAGCCCTAAAGAATCGATGTACTGTATCAAATAGATTATAGAAATTTGTCAACTATATTCATTATAAGGGCAATAGAAAGAACCGAGAGTAAGAAATAAGTGTTGATTTCAAAGCCCAAAATAAGGCTCAATATTTAAATTACTATATTATATTATATTTTATTTTATTTTATTTTATTTCATTTTAAAATATTTTAGAAATCATATATGATCAACCACCTTAAAGAAGTAACATGGAAATTAATTTTTTAATAAAAAGTTGGAAATTTTCTCCTTTGCTCAAGTAATCAATCCACCTCTTTCCCCCTATTTTTTATCTCCAAAATGAAAAAAAATCTTAAGTTTTTTTTTTCACAGAAAGAGAGCTTGATATATAATAAAACCATTAGTGTCGATCGAAATCATTTGATTGAATTTTTTTTTCTTTGCTTATGTCTTGGTGGATATAAGATTCCATTTTCTTTGATAAAAAAAGATAATTACCTTTTTTTTATTATTTATTATCTCCTCTTTTAAAAATAAACTATAAGTCATCCTACCATATCCTTTCATTTCAAGTACCTAATAAGTTATGTTGGTTACCATCCCATTGTTTGTTTTCTACATTTTGGTTATTTTTTAGCTGAAGTTATGATAATTTTTCCAACAAGAGTTATAAGTATTAAAATAAGAGTAGTTTGGTCTATTTTTGATAATATTCATTAACTCCACAACTGAAATAATAGTTATCTCTTAATTGCTCATATTCATCAGTTATTAAGATCCTTGTATTGAATTTTGTTATAAGTTGTCTAATTTTCTAAATATTATAGCTACTTTTAAAGTCGAAATACCTAACACATCTTGACCATGTACACGGGCCACTTTTCTGGGGTCAACGCTCTCACATGGTCATTAAAAACGATTAATGATTGTTTCCTCAATTAGTGAATTGGCCTCAACTAATTGTTTCGACACTAAAAACCCCCTGTTGTTATATCCATTATTGACCTCATTGATCCCAACAGATCATTATATAAAGTTTATATAATCAATCGGTTTGGTAAGACATGGTGTGAACATTTTCTAAGTAAATCATTAAACCTTTTCCAGGTGTCATAGATCAACTCATTGTCCAATTAGGAAAAAGAAGTGATATTATTTATAAGTTTAATAGTTTTGGGTGGACGAAAAAAATTCAATCAGAATTTATGAGCTAAATCAATCTAAGTGGTTATAGATCCTCATGGTAAAGAGTTTAACCAAAATTTAGCCTTATCTTTCAAAATAAACAAAAATACCTAAGTCTAACAGAATCATCAAAGACATCGTTATACCTAAAAAAGTGTATGTTTAGAACTTTTACAAGTGATCCTCCAAATTGGCTATTATGTATTATTTGAATTATTACTCGATTAAGCTCAAAGTTGTTTTCCTGTATGATAGGTATATTGATTCTCTGATGGATTTCTTCTATCATCAGGTTTACAAAGTTCCTAAGAGATATAGGATCATCATTTTCTCTAATGGTTTATCATTTCTCCTAAGATATTTTTGGCCTTTTTAGTTTTCTAAGCTTGTTTGTTAATTTTTTTTCAATTTCATAGTCAAAAGGTACAACTTCAAACGTTCGCTCCTATGTATACACCGTTTAGTACCAACCAGTATTCCTATTATAACAATCATAAAATCAATTATAGTTAAAAATGAAAAAGTAGTTAGCAATGATAAATGATAAATTTTAAGAAAATAACAATAAAACTACTCAATGCTAGCTAAATTTGGTGGTATGATGTAATATTGAGTTTATGGTATACAAACAATGCAGTTATGAAATCAATTAATTAAATCAAAATTAACATATTATGATGAGTGTTTGTTATTAGGACATTCATAAATTATGCAAAATTATGTAAATCATGAAATATTTTAACAAATAAGCTTACCAAAGATTAAAAGAAACAAGATTAACAAATCAACTAAAGTAAGCTAATATTTTAAATCTCAACTAGTTCATGCCAAAGATATAATATGGTTTTATGTTATGATCAATTTTATAGATACATGACCCCTAAAAGTAATTTGTGGAACTCAGCAACTCAATGAAATTTTTTGTTACTTAAAAAATTTCAATGGGCAGGTTATGGTAAATGGTTGGCTCAATATGCCAAGATAATAAACTAATATATATTTAATAAAAAATAATAATATAGAAAAAAAAATCAATGATATCACTTTTAAATATACTACATCACAAAGAAAATATCATAATAAATGTAATTATTTAAATCTAAAATGAAGAAAAGCTTCCTATTATAAGTGTCTTTCCAAAGTCATTCTCTTTTTTCAACCATATGCTTTGATAATAAACTCACTGGGAGCATAAGTTTAGCTTTATACTTATGGGTTCTTTTGGGTTGTAAGATTTAAGATATTTTTATTTGAGATGTATAAGCAAAGGGATATGTTTATGAGTATATCAAAGAAAAAATCTATGTTATTTGTCAACTATGCAAGATTAAGTTCGAAACTTGAAAACCCTAAATCTGATTTTAAACCTTTTATGTAAATAATACAAGTGACCTCGTGGCTTAATAATACATGGAAAAATTAGATTAGAATGTCTAAATATGATTTATAAAATTTTATTTCATAGTGTTTGAAGATTTTTTTTTCTAATTTTTTTTATTAGACTCGGTTATGTAGGAATCTAGCTTAGTCACTTTCATTAGCATAGACGTTTCACATTGGTGGAGAAATTTAGGCCAAGAAAAATTTTAAAAAAAAACTTATAAGTGGCAAGGAATAAAATTTAGATTGGATAAGGAGTTTATCACAAATTTTTAAATGATTTTAGGTGATTGGAACAATAATGGGTCTAGTGCACTCAAGTTTTGGCTAAGAGCTCAAATATAAATTTTAGCTAAAAATTTTCGGGAGAGTTAGATGGGATGAATAATGGGAAAGTGAAGGGATGATAGAGCAAGTCTTTTATAATAAGTGAGTATTAAAAACTATGATGGTAAATAAAATCTAACACTTAATAAATAATATGATGTGAAATATAACCAAATTATTACTTTACCTTACCTCCCACAAAGCCTCCAACTCCTAAAAAGGAAACTTCATAAGNAACACTTAATAAATAATATGATGTGAAATATAACCAAATTATTACTTTACCTTACCTCCCACAAAGCCTCCACTCCTAAAAAGGAAACTTCATAAGTTTTTTTTCATTCATGTGAGAAATCATAAAAGTGAAAGAAGAAGTCATAAAGGGTTGGCCCTAATGTATTAGAAACACTGAAAAAGGGAGTAAATTAGTTAATTTTTAATTGAATAATATATTACATCTCATGATTTAATATAATTTTCTCATATGATTTTTAAAATAAAATTTAAAAATTTTAATTCTAATTATCACATTAGATCAAAAAAATAAAATATCAACATAGTCTCATAAAAATCTAAATAAAATAAAAAGTAATAATTCTTAAATAAATTATATATTTTTTTATTCTCCTTAGACTAGTCTTTTTTCTGCCCTTTTTTATAATAACTATAACTTATTTATGTGTTTTATCGTAGATATGATAGATTTATAAAAGTCTTTTTCATTAGTTTTATATATTTATATATGATAATAATCACATATAAAAATATATATAATGTAAATATAATATAAAGTTAATTGTTAACACTAATTAGCTTGCATTGATATTCAAAATAGACTAATGTGATAACTTATTTCCTTATTTATTAGAAATAGTAAATAATTTCTTAATTATGAATACTTTATTGTTCTTCTAGCTCATCATCTTAGGGCTCTATCTCTAATGAATTTAGCATATGCATTTTCTAGTTTTAACATTATATTATAAGTCTGACACTGTAATGACACAACATATCTATGAATAATATACTTTACTTAGGTTTTTTTAATTACATTTTCAAACTTCTCTTCTATATTCTTCTCATTGTTTATCAAATACTTATTTAACTCCTCCACCATTTTCTCTCATGATAGCCTTCTTCATTAATACACGAACAAATGTTCTTCTTCTTTAATTATTGTCAGCATCTTTTTGAACACAAGACTTTTTTTTTGTTGAGTGGCAACCAATACTGATAAAGTAAGTCATAAATTTCATATATCTTACCTCAAAATGTACTCTATGAATGCATTCTCAAGCTATACATTTTTGAAAAATATATTACTTTAAAGATTATTGTCAATAAGTCTTCTCCTCAAATTTATCCTCAAATAAAAAATCATTGAAGTTAGACCTGATAATAAAAAAAATCAATACTTTTAAATTAAATATTCTTATATATTTTTAATGGTAATTACAATGTGACTATCATTTTTCATGTTATCTAACTTTCTTAAGACCCCAAAAAACTAAATATCTTGAGCATTAAGGTGTTCTGAAGGGGGAAATTCTTGGCTCTCTCAAAAAGATCATAATTCTCAAACTGCTTAATTANTATCCTAACCCACCTAAGCTTGCTTTTCACCACATGCAGGCAAATTGTTGTCACTTAAAAAGAGATGTCCTAGACAACCACTGCTTACATCTCATCGCAATCATGATGGATCATTGCATGACGCTTCCAGCAAACACCCTGGAACTCATAAATTTAAATTTTGACTCATTTCATTAGTTTTGACATAATACTTATAATTAGTTGTCAGCCCAACATCGAGACTACACTAATTCTTTAAATGATTAAAGAGAAAATGAAAAATTAATAGAGTACATAGTATGTAGATCACAAAATAGAATAAATATTAAATAGATTCAATAGATGTAACTTATCCCCTTCAACTTTTAAATAGAAAACATTTTCTCCTCCCACTAAAAGCACAAAAAATTAAATGAAATAAAATAAATTTGAGAGAACCCCATTTTTAAATAAAGCAATCTCCATATATTAGGCATATTAGACTTTTACTAGTCATTCCTCCTCTTTGTCAATTAGTATCAAACATAAAGATTAGGCACAAAAGCATCCCTCTCTAAATACCATATTGTCACAAAACTATCTTCAATACCCGGGTCCAGTAAACGGTTCAAACATCATTTGACAACTGATTAATATTACAGGATTTTCAATATATAAAACAAGCTATATTAATTACTACAGCAAGTATATTACTTCGCCAACTAAGTTCAAAAGTGAGATTCAATTTCTAAAAGCCTAAAACATGACATAGAACTTAACATGCGACAGTAACTCAATTTAAAGTATATAATTTATATAAATATATATATATATGTGTGTGTCAATTTAAGTTGCTAATAAAAATGCCGCAGCTTAGAACTTTAATGGTTTAAAGAGTCCAGAATGAAAACCAGACTATGAGTAACTGAATTCTTTATAGGAGATATGATGAGTTAATCATAAATCAATAGTGCCTCAAATAACTTCATGGATCATCACTATGCCAAAGATTTCACCTTTGAAACAAACGATCATCTAAATCTACTTAAATCAACTGAGGACTTGCACCATCTAACATGAAACTACTTCAATATTACGAATTCCTTAATTTCATCCAATATACGACTATGTTTGCTTCAACAGAAACAAAAATGTATGTTACACTCTTAAGAAAAAACTTAGAACCAATTTCAACTATGATCAAGACAAAATCAAGCTCAAGTGACAAAGGTAATTCCAATAACATTGCAGTAATCTTGCAACAAACTAAATAAGCGTTAAAATAAAACATCTGAGTCTCTTACTTGGTGTTGGATGTTAGAATGGACATAATTCAAGCTGAAGTCTCCTCCGTCAAAAAAAAAAAAAAAAAAAAA
>JXCR01137963.1:158060-169243 GCA_002079205.1 Phalaenopsis hybrid cultivar | reverse complement strand
GGGGGGGGGTTGGAATTTACGTACATACCACTAAGGATTTGTATTTTCATATCTAACAGCTAAAGTTTGATATTTACATAACACTTTGGTGTCCTGAACAGTTGCATAAAAAGGTGCACTTCAGCTTTAAACAGTTAATTGTATTGGCTTTTTTTATGTGATATAAAGAATTTAAGTGCTAAACATGTAAATACATAATAATTATGCACAGTATGTATGTAAATGTCCCATTTTTTTCTTATTTATCAGATTGCTTAGCCTAGTGTTAATGTAGATGTTGATGTGTATCGAAGATGAAATGATTGTCCTATGCAGAGTCATGATTTCACTAACTCCATTTTGAACAGCATATGTAGTCTTCCTAAATGCAACTATAAATTATTTGGAAATTTAGACATTTTAGTATTTTTATTGTGGAAATTCATTTAATTGTAATATATTGCATGCTGTCCTATTGTTTCTCCATTTGTTAGCTGCCTTTTATGTTAAGAATTTTAGTAATTGATATCATACCTTTGTTGATTTTGAACTGTGATTTTTTATGCTGTAATATTTTTAGGTATTGTTTTTTTGGGTGTTTCGGGTTGAGTTCTGAACCAAACTGAACCGCATATTATGCACGTTTGAATCGAGCGTTCTTCTGAACGTGTCCCCGACCGTGGTGCCTCTTTCGTTTAATCCCGAATGCAGGCCCCTAGCTGCGTCCCACGTTCAAGAATTTTTTTTTCTTGATTATCCTGAATGCAGCTGTGCCCTAGCTTTTCTCACCCGGCTTCCTCTTCATAATAACATCGCATCCTCACAACGGTAGCTTCATGATTCTCTGCCGCTGAGAGATTACAGGTTTTCCTTTCTTCTATTTCATTCTCTTCTGTGTTCATTTTTATTTTTCTCTTCTATATTCTCTTGCAAGTGACTGTTCCTTCTCGTCACTAGATTCCAGGCAGTCAATTCGTTTTCTTGTTTTGTGGTGAAATTCTAGTTTGCAAGTTTTATTGGATTTTATATGCAAATCACATTGTATTTTAAGTGTTTCCTAGTTACCTTTCTAATGATTGTGGTATTGTTGGAGGCTTATGGCTTAAACTTTTTGAGATTTTAGATGTTTTTTTGGCAAAAAACAAGTTTATCTTATGCGTTGTTTGGTTCCGAGATTGTGGTTTTTGTTGTTTGGTTCCGAGATTGTGGTTTTTGATAATAACTAGTTGGGATAAATTCTGTTTTATTTCTTTGTTATTAATTCCTAATTTATTTCAAAAAGAAAGTATGCTCATAATCAAGGTTCCTATCATATGAAGATGCATTCAATGTAATTTTGATTACTTAATTGAGATCAGATCATTTTTATAAGGTTTGAACTCAACCCAATGAATTCTCTAATTCAATTATTTCCTCTTCCCTATTTCACTAATATCAAATTCATTCATTGTTATGACGTTGATTCAGTAGCTTCTATGCTATTTGTTTTTGCTTAGTTGTTGTTATTGGGTAATCCCCATTGTTGGATATTTTCTCCTATGGCTATCTCCTTATATTGATTGTTTATTGGTTTTCTTCTTTGATGATTTTCGGTATTATACCATAGCTATTAACGATTTGCAAAACTATAGAAAACTAAGAAGTTGGTGTGCTTGACTTGTGTGTACTTATTTGTTATAATTTCATTTTGTGCTCCACAAACTCCAGCTGGTTAGTTCTTAATATTGGAGGTGTTGGAGCCAATGTTTGGCTTTTCAGGCTGGATGAATTTTATAGCAGTAAAATAATTTTTTATTTATATATGTGAATGATTCATTTTTAGCCATTTTTATGGTAGTGCTAATTTTTTCCAGTCACATGCTATGGTGCCTTTGTGCCATTGTTAGTTTATTCTTTGTGTTGTGAGTTCATATTTATTTTTCTTTCAATGATATATAAAGTTGTGATGAATCATGATTTACATTCACACCACTCATATTTTCATATCTAACACAAACTTCAACGCATACACGCATTCCATCTTTTCACCTATTCATGAAAGGTGTATTCCACTTTAACAATTTTGAAGAATGTTTGGTAGTACCATATCGATTATGTGTTTCTGGTTTTTTTTCCTTAAACCCCATGGCATAAAATTGAAAATTTAATATCATATATCAATCTATTAGATACAATTGTAAATGGGCAACACAAGAGACAACTAATCATCCGCTATATGAGAAAAAGAAATAATTGTGACATTTGTTTGAAGGAGATTGAATTACGAAATGAGCTAACTCATTTCATCAAAGACGGTTTATACATTATAAAAAAATTTAAGAGAACCAGAAGATTGTATGACCGAACTCAATTAAAGAATAAATGAGATCAATTAAAAAAGATTGAAAAATATAGAAAGAGTTCAAAAGGAGATCTAGTGGACTTGGTTAGTATCCAATTAAAAATGCCATTCTAGTGGACTTGGTTAGTATCCAATTAAAAATGCCATAGATACATGTCGACAAATTGATGGAAGTGGAAGTTAGAGGTGAAATAAATTTTAAGATATTTATATTTTTATTTCATTTATACGTAGAATTTTAATAGATTTATTTTCCTTTTGATTGTAAATTTAGGTTTGGCGGAATCAAACCTGAGATGGAGTAAAAACTTGATCTCATGTTTAGTTGCGTTGTTGTGATCTATAAACATGCATGGACTCTTCAAGGTTTGCAAGAACGTAGAGAGCCCAATTGATTTTATCTAATAAATGAACATAGTGAATCTCGTCATGTTAGGACTCCACCTTTTTTAAAAGCAAGAGCAGGGCACAGTGAAAAAGTTGGTTGTGCGTTTCTCAGGAGTTAAATATCATTATTAGTTACAACATGCAAACACGTTTTTTCTGAGGCTAATAGCTCGAAACCATCTTCATCTATTCCTGATGTGATAAAAATATTAGAACAAAAAAATGAAAGTTTATGATGATATTTCATTATATCTATGCTCACTAAAGCTACATGAAGATCTTGTCAAGAGTTTTTCATATCCATGACACTGAAAGGAGAATTCATTACCCGCGCTTCTACAAAAATCGCAATGACTAATTCATATTAGTTTTATGTGTTTTGAGTGGAGTATACTTGATATTTTTGTAGAACTACTTTTGATGTTTAATTTTTTGGTAGAATACCTAATCGTAATGTTAGTTCTTTTGATGATTGTTTTGTAGAACATTTATTTTTAATGTTATCATTTGTGATATGTCGTCTATATTGTCATGAATTCATGATATCTTGTGTAATGATGTATATACTTGTGATATCTTATGTTTCGATGTAAATACTTGTGGTATGTTCTATTGTGATGTTTATACTTGTGATATATTGTTTTGAGATGTTAATGCTTATGATATATTGTGTTTTGATGTTGTAATTGTGATGCATTGTGTTGTGATGTCATATTTGTGATATCATGTGATGCTACATTAGTACTTGTGCTATTATATTGTCAAATACATCATTTGTAATATTTATTATGTAACAATATTTATAATTTTTACAGCAATAAACACTAATGACATAGAACATAGAAAACGCTGCAAAAAAAAAATATAATTGTATGTGTGCTAACTGAGTACTATGATTCATACATCTCTCACACTTCATATANATACATCATTTGTAATATTTATTATGTAACAATATTTATAATTTTTACAGCAATAAACACTAATGACATAGACATAGAAAACGCTGCAAAACAAATAAATAACTGTATGTGTGCTGAGTGCTATGATTCATACATCTCTCACACTTCATATATGATCTCGACATTTATAGGGGACAAGTGGATAAACGAACTGTTGAGATTCTATTATTTGTTTCGTATGAGTCAAGTAAACTTAGTTGATTTTTTGAATGAACTGTACACTAGTCATGGTCTATGTGGCTCTTCTAAAATGACTTCGGGGGAGGTATTATTTATAACACTTTATATTTTGTTGCATAATGAGCCTATAAGATTAACTTGTATGAGATTCCAACACTCATTCAAATTTATCAGTAAATATTTTTCTATTTGTTTGAATGTTTTGATAAGTTATTCTTCTGAAACTATCAAACCTAACGATCCAAACATTCAAAATATTCCTAGGNTCATATATGATGTCGACATTTATAGGGGACAAGTGGATAAACGAACTGCTGAGATTCTATTATTTGTTTCGTATGAGTCAAGTAAACTTAATTTATTTTTTGAATGAACTGTACACTAGTCATGGTCTTTATGGCTCTTCTAGAATGACTTCGGGGGAGGTATTATTTATAACACTTTATATTTTGTTGCATAATGAGCCTATAAGATTAACTTGTGAGAGATTCCAACACATTCAAATTTATCAGTAAATATTTTTCTATTTGTTTGAATGTTTGGATAAGTTTTTCTTCTGAAATTATCAAACCTAACGATCCAATCATTCAAAATATTCCTAGAGAAATATCATGCAATTATCAATATATACCCTATTTCATTGTATATTTCAATCATTTTTATTTTTTAAGAAAATTCAAAGAATATTGAAATCTAAATTGATTACTGTGATACATGATTGTATTGATGATATTAATATGATACAATGTTGATGCACGTGTATCAAATGCTGATAATGTTGCATACATTGGACGTCGTGATTCACCTACACAAAATATCCTGCGTCACGACTCAACCCGGGGTTTGAAATTAATNTGTTGATGCACGTGTATCAAATGCTGATAATGTTGCATACATTGGACGTCGTGATTCACCTACACAAAATATTGTTACAACCTGCGTCACGACTCAACCCGGGGTTTGAAATTAACCAAAGCAAGTACAAGACAATTGGACAGTGGGAATTAATTTTTTTATATTCATTTCTATAACAAACATTTAACAATTGAAAGAGTAACTAAAGAAATTAAATTAAGACAGTACATTTAAATTTCTCTTATTACAGGTTGTCCGCGTATGCTATATNTTAACAATTGAAAGAGTAACTAAAGAAATTAAATTAAGACAGTACATTTAAATTTCTCTTATTACAGGTTGTTCGCGTCTGCTATATTCATTTTTTTTTTTTATTTTGCACATCTTTTAATTAGTTATCCCTAAAATGTTAGTTTAAAACAATAGTGAGCTAACTAAAGCCCGTGAATACTCATCATTTTTTTTTTTATTTTGCACATCTTTTAATTAGTTAATTATCCCTAAAATGTTAGTTTAAAACAATAGTGAGCTAACTAAAGCCCGTGAATACTCATAAGCTAAGCTACAGTAATACAAGAAAAAAGAAAATAATATGCATCTCAACTGTCTTTTAATAAATCATTATAAAACATTTGATAGTTTAAAAATATGATCACTTACGATGTTTCATGTTATTTAATGAGTTTTACTATATCAATAACATATTTATATCATTCAATATTTGTACAACCATCCTTGGAACATCGTCTAAGAACCTGTGTTAGTTAAGATACTTCAATATTAATCTTCTTTTTATTTACTTGCGTGAGTACTATAAAATAGTAACTTTATCATAGTCAAATATGCACATATAAACATACTATAACAAATATTATCTAATATTAATTCTTTCATTATCATTTTTATAGCAGTCAATATAATTACACACGAATCCATCTCTATGATAATTTTAAACAATACTGAGTGTATCTGTCACTCCAATGATTTGAACAAAACTCAATAGAACCATAAATCATGGGCATGCAATACTATAAATATAATAGTAACAATAACTTTATCTGGTCGAGCAGTAGCAAAATATCACTATAGTATAAGAATATGTGTACTTACCTCAAAACTGTATGACTTGCTTAAATCTTCAATCACGCTTAATATTATCTTTAATAGCTAGCTACCTATAATTTAACAAAAAATAAAAATTTAAGCACATCATTAATTATGCTTAATCAATCTTTCAATTAATTATGTTATTTTAATTGTTGATTAGAAGTTTTATTTTAAATATTTATGTTACTTTAATTTGACTATCAATACTACAACTTTATTTTCATATTTTTAAATCTTTTATACTATTATTATTATTATTATAAATTCTGTTACTACAAATTTAATATATTATATTATTTTAATTAAGATTTCAATACTTAACTATAAATTTAATCATTGCAATTAATATTGATAATATTAATTTATACAAATTTTTTTTGGAAATAAAACCCTAATTTTTCTTTATGGTCGTTAACTTTTTTCTAGATCTGAATCTGAATCTTCTATTGCTTGAATCCTGATTTTANTTATTAAATAACTTAATTAAATATTAAAACTCACCCTTTAATCTCAATCGAAAGCCCACTTACACACCCGAACCTGTATTCCTCTACGCATGAGATCTGGCTATCTCTCTGATATGCTAAAGCCTCTATGTCATCGCTCTTACCTGTCTGACGCCGCTACTTCAACAGGATAGCCTGCCTCCTCTACTGTACGCGAGGCTCGTCTCTTTTGTTAGATCTTGAGCTCAACTTTGTTCGCTCGATCTTGAGGACCCATCTCCTTCCCCTGGTTGAACACACAAGCAGAGCCACTCTTCTCCCTTTGTTGTACAGAACTTCCTCGAGCGACTTTGCCTCCGCTGTCATGCCTCTATTCAATAACACCTCCTTCTGTGGCGTACTCTTCTTTGTACGCGCCATTCTACATGTAAATCGATCTCTGTGATGATTTATAGAGCGAAAATACTCTTTCATGTCCCCGATTCTCCGCTTCATCCCCTCTCTCCGACTCTTCACACACCTCGACTCTTCACTTCCTCTCCTCGACTTCGTAAGGAAATGAAATAGAGCATCACAACATGCGATTTTAATGTATTTTTTTTTAATCATAGCTAGTTGGGAGAACAGTGCTCACGATAGCCAAATTTTTAAGTTTGCAGCACGATCTCATCTGCACATCTTTCCCTTACTGTAAAGGTTGGTTGACTATCAAGTAAGTCTTATGTTAATTTTTAATAGAATAACTGATGGTTAGCTATGCTAACTAGAAAATATTATTTAGTGGATGTTGGATTTCCATTACGACTATGTTTTCTTAAGTCATTTTCGAACAAAAAATATTACATTCTAGATTTCTAAAGGGCATGTCAAATTGTGTGTGGAAGGAATTTTTTTTAAAAAACGCCACTCATCATTACAAAGCGTCATTGAGAGAGCTTTTGGAGTTTAGAAGAAAAAATATGATATACGAGATATGCCGACAAATTCTTTCGAAGAATCGATTAAAATTATCGTTGCAACAATGACACTGCATACTCACATTTTGATGTTGACTTTACAAGTATAGATTAAAACAAATTAGTGCCTTCTAAAGCATATGAATATTGCTTGGTCAATCGATGATGAATATTGATGATGATATTGTCAACCATTGCATATGTGATGGATAAGGTGCTGATGAGATGGTTATGTTACGAGAGCAAATCACCATTACTTTAATTAATGATTGATTTAGTATTCTATGGTTGGTCGTATGAGTGAGTATTATGTAATGTAACTGATGGATGATTGAAGTGCTAAATATTTATTATATATTCTATGCTTGAATTTTAGTTGAACTCTTATGTGTCCTGTGAGAAGTGGAAAAATTTGAAGTGGTTTGAAATTTTTGTTTCACAAATAGAAATTTAATTGGTTGTCAGTCATGAGCCGCATATGCTTGGCTTATTCCTTTAAAACTATTCTTTTGTATGGGATTAACAAAATGGTCATTTGGTTGTGGGATTGTTGTGGTCATTATTTAGGCTCCATTTGGGACAGCTTAAAAGTGCAGCGGTGTTTTCAAAACGCCGCTTTTGTGTTTGGTTCTCACTTTCTATTAGTGTTTTTAAACTACATATTAAATTTCTTAATAAACGGCAAGCGCGTGGTCCACCCCGTGCCCCGTGTTCGTTCGAGATTTTTTACTCCGCTGCCCTTGACCTCGAAAGAAGGCGCGAACATGTGATTTCTGATAGGAGCGGAACACAAGGATGAAGATGGGAGTTTCAGTGGTCTATGTCCCAGGTAGCCGCGATCCTGTGGTTTCTGAAGCCAGGTAGTCGCGATTCCGTCGTTCCCTTCCCAGGCAAGTTGCGATCCCCCGTTCCCTTCCCAGGTAGCCACGAAGAACGATGCAGGAATGGCCTGGTAAGGTGGATATAGATAGATAAAAGTTTCCCCTATCTCAGAGGAGCGAAGATAGATACACATTGATCGTTAATTTTTTTTCTTCTTTTTCTTTTGGACTAAATATTCTTGCACTTGATTTGGCTCAATTTCTTTTGGTTTCTTTTTCACCTTTTTTGTTTTTTTTCTCGCTGCTTGAGTGTTATTCTGCAGCCACTTTATTTGATAGTCTGTGCAATGGTGAATGAACCATTGAATTCAAATGACGTATGAGTTTTTGACTGAACAATGAGTTATATTCTTAGTAGAATTGAGTAAAATATCTTCAGTTTATACTTTTTTTTTTTCAATTTGGCCCGTGTTTTATCTCATAGGTTCTCGCTGAAGAAATTGGCAGTGTATCAGTGATAACGTTTTTTCCAATTTATAATTGCTAATTGTTTGTATGTATCCAAAAAGTATTTTCTGGCTTAAAGTTGCACCAAATCTTCTCCATAACATTTGCACAATAGCTAAACAACTATTACAATGATAAAGGTGTTTTGATGAGGCTTTTAGGGATAAAAAATAGGAAGATTCAAAACATAGATACACTCTCAAAAATAGAATATACTTTTCTGATTTTGCAGTATTTTATATATTGTCAAGGCAGTTCTGTTACAAACACCAGTACTTAACAGGGGCAGAATGATCATTTATCCACAAACAACTCCAAATCAGTTGTTTTCAAACAACTGTCAAACAGTCAGCCAGCTTATCAAGATAAACCGTTTATCAACAACTTATCAGGATAAACTACTTATTTGGATAAGTTGGATAAGCTGCAGCTGCCCCAAACAGACCCTTAGTCATTGCTAGTGTGGTGGACACGATTAGTATTATTTTGTATGTTACGATGTAGGTACAAATAAGTAGGTTCTTGTCCAAACCAGATCACATAGGTTTATTGGATGATCAAATCATTTTATTCTTAATGATTTTTATCTCTTTCATTATCATTTGCAACTCTTGATTTTACAAATTAATTTTGAGCTTCCTTTTGTATTTTTGCTTGTTTAATATAATACAAGTAAATATTATATATTTATAAAGAAACTATAAATTCTATATAATATGAGAAATGGGGTATTTCAAACATTTATTCACATGTAACACTTGCAAAATTGAATTTTTTAGATAGACCAACTGTTTTTAGAACATCAATGTTTAAACAACAGATTGTCCAAAAATAGNATGATGATAAAGGCATTTTGATGAGGCTTTTAGGGATAAAAAATAGGAAGATTTAAAACATAGATACACTCTAAAAAATAGAATATACTTTTCTGCTTCTGCAGTATTGAATATATTGTCAAGACAATTCTGTTACAAACATCAGTACTTAACAGGGGCAGAATGGTCATTTATTTTTCAAACAACTGCCTCAAACAACCAGCCAGCTTATCAGGATAATCTATTGATCAGCAACTTATCAGGATAAGCTGCTTATTTAGATAAGCTGGATAAGCTGCAGCTGCCCCAAACAGACCCTTAGTCATTGCTAGTATAGTGGACACGACTAATATTCCTTTATATGTTATGATGTAGGTACAAATAAGTAGGTTCTTGTCCAAACCAGATCACATTGGTTTATTGGATGATCAAATCATTTTATTCTTAATGATTTTTATCTCTTTCATTATCTTTCGCAACTCTTGATTTTACAAGTTAGTTTTGAGCTTCCTTTTGTAGTTTTGCTTCTTTAATACAATACAAGTAAATATTATATATTTATAAAAAAACTATAAATTCTATATAATATGAGAAATGGGGTATTTCAAACATTTATTCACATGTAACACTTTCAAAATTGAATTTTTCAGACAGAACAACNAGCAGCTGGAAGTGCGTCTGATGGCTGTTCCGCTGGAAACAGCGGGTAGAACTGTGAACGGAGAGATACTAGCGGCAAGGGGATCCGTCATCTGTTCCGAGGCAAGCTACAAGCATACTACTTGCTAAAGGAATATGCTAGCACTCCCGAGGGTAGAAATCAGAGAAAAATTCTCCAAAACACGTAAACTCAGAAAACTTAAAATCCAAACAGTCAGATACATCATATATCAAAGCTCCCTCCCTAATAGAAAATACCTAATTAGAAAATAGAGAATTAGATAAGAACCAAAAAGGAAGAGAGCAGATGAAGGAAAATTGCTAGAAAAAGAAAGAAAAATCTCGATAATGCCTGGACTCACGCGATACTGCAGATGTGGTAACGACACTTGTGTCAGTCACTCTTTGACGTCATTATTGATGTTTAATATTTATTTGGCACATGTTGTAATTTATCTTGATATATTCTAAAGATGTACAAAAGCTATCATGAGAAAATTTAAAAATTTTGGATCGGAATTAAGTATGGTTCAAAATAGNTATATATATATATATATATATATATATATATATATATATATATATATATATATATATGCAATATTTTTAATTGTTTTATTAATTCTAATAAAAAATTTAAATGCAAGTATTTATGTCCCGGGTTCGTCGTTCCATGGAGCAGTCGATTCCACTGGTTTTCATGAATCGGAATGCTGAGGAGAGCAGCAAGAAGCTTCAATTTTAGGGTTTTTCTCCATACTCAAGAGCTCCTCAATTCCTCAAACCTCTGTATGTGCTCAGCTTCACCTTCATTTATCTGTAACCAAAATTCTTTATTTTCATCGTCTTCTACCAGTGGGAACGTTAGTTTAGATCTTATCCCCGAGCAAAACCCTTACTTCGGTGCCCTGTTCCGCAAAATAACCGATCATGGATGCCAAAACAACCATTCATCTCGGAATGGAGAACCAAACCCTAGAACTGATAGTTCTATTGATTCCCAGGAATCCGATAAAGCGTTTGAAGATCCTTTTCATAGCCCTGGAGGAAGTTCAGCGACTGAGTTTTCTGAAATGTATGGTTTAGATGGTCTCAGTGAAACTGACGAAGAATCTGATGGCGTGGAAGATAACGACGATGGTGAGTTCGAGGTGTTAAATTTATTCA
>JXCR01137963.1:144840-157575 GCA_002079205.1 Phalaenopsis hybrid cultivar | reverse complement strand
AAATAAAATCTAACACTTAATAAATAATATGATGTGAAATATAACCAAATTATTACTTTACCTTACCTCCCACAAAGCCTCCAACTCCTAAAAAGGAAACTTCATAAGTNATGGGATGAATAATGGGAAAGTGAAGGGATGATAGAGCAAGTCTTTTATAATAAGTGAGTATTAAAAACTATAATGGTAAATAAAATCTAACACTTAATAAATAATATGATGTGAACTATAACCAAATTGTTACTTTACCTTACCTCCCACAAAGCCTCCAACTCCTAAAAAGGAAACTTCATAAGTTTTTTTTTCATTCATGTGAGAAATCATAAAAATGAAAGAAGAAGTCATAAAGGGTTGGCCCTAATGTATTAGAAACACTGAAAAAGGGAGAAAATTAGTTAATTTTTAATTAAATAATATATTACATCTCATGATTTAATATAATTTTCTCATATGATATTTAAAATAAAATTTAAAAATTTTAATTCTAATTATCACATTAGATCAAAAAAATAAAATATCAACATAGTCTCATAAAAATCTAAATAAAATAAAAAGTAATAATTCTTAAATAAATTATATATTTTTTTATTCTCCTTAGACTAGTCTTTTTTCTGCCCTTTTTTATAATAACTATAACTTATTTATGTGTTTTATCGTAGATATGATAGATTTATAAAAGTCTTTTTCATTAGTTTTATATATTTATATATGATAATAATCACATATAAAAATATATATAATGTAAATATAATATAAAGTTAATTGTNCATCCATTCCTTCTGTAGAGATGGAAGAATGGAAGAGGCGAAAGAGATTGTCAAACAAATGATCTCAAAGGGCTGCCTTCCTGATGTTGTAACCTACACCGCCATCGTCAACGGATTCTGTCGCATAGGAAAAATAGATCAAGCACGAAAGTTGATGGATTATATGTATAAGAAAGGATGCAAACCTAATGCGTTCACCTACACCGCATTGCTGAATGGACTATGCCGAACTGGTAATTCTATTGAGGCAAAAGACATGTTGAACACGAGCGAAGAAGAGTGGTGGACGCCAACTGCCATCACCTATAGTGTTGTGGTGCATGGGCTGAGGAGAGAGGGAAAATTCGCGGAGGCTTGTAATCTAATCATGCAAATGATCAAAAATGGTTTTTTTCCTACACCTATTGAAATTAATCAACTGATTCATGCACTTTGCAGGGATGGAAAGCCAATTGAGGCCAAGAAGTTTATGGAGGATTGCCAAAGTAAAGGTTGTACGATCACCACGGTAACCTTTACCACATTGATTCATGGATTTTGCCAGGCCGGTGATTTGGTATCTGCTTTATCTTTGCTCGACGACATGTTCCTCAGCAACAGACATCCTGATGTTGTGACGTACACGGTCATAATTGATGCACTGGGAAAGAATGGGAAATTTGACAAAGTATCGGAACTCATGAAAACTATGCTAAATCGAGGTTTAGTTCCCACACCTATCACTTACAGGGCAGTTATCCACAGGTACTGTGCGAGAGGAAGTGTAGAGGAACTACTGAAGTTGCTTGATAAAATGCTAGTGAGGAAGGGGTTTAGGACTGCCTATAATCAGGTCGTTGAGAAGCTTTGTGGTTTTGGTAGACTCGATGAGGCTTATAAAGTTATAGGAAAGGTTTTAAGGACTACCTCAAAGATAGATGCTGACACTTGCCACATCTTGATGGACTGTTTTTTGAGGAGAGGTGTTCCGCTACTTTCTTATAGATTGGCGTGCAGGATGTTTAGGAGAAATTTGATTCCAAATGTTAAATTGTGTCAGAAGGTGAGTGATAAGCTTCTCTTGGATGGAAAGCCCGATGAAGCAGGAAGGCTTATGGTAAAGTTTGTTGAGAGGGGTCAGTCTCTGGCATAGCACCCCTACTATTATCTTATTGTCAAAATAGACCCTTGAACTTTGGTTTGCTGGTCTGCAAAGACAACTTAGTAGTGAAACTAAGATTTGAAGTGAGAGGGGTTAGAATGTAAAGGTAAAATTTCAAATTATAAATAGATTCATAGGATTTTCTCAAATGTAGGAGTAGCGAGATCCTCCCACTGTTTTCAACACTGCATACACTTATGTCATTATTTACATCATGCTATTTTTCCATCTACTGAATGCATTGGTGCATTAAATATTTATAATTATTTTATTCGGAAAAAAAATTATTCCACTGATGCAAGGTCAAAGGAGTAAAATACCTTAATTATGATGAATTACATCAACACAAGAATCAAGTGGAAACAAATTTTAGTTTGTGCTGATTGTTCTTTAGTTTTAAGTAGAATTGTTATGGGTTGATCTGAAAAATGCGGATTGAACTTTTGATGATATTTGTGTAGACTATAGAGTAGCATTTGCTTTACACTTTTAAGGAATGAATTTCTATTGTGCTTTTTTTTTGGGTAATATGCTTTGTGAAACGCTAGTAGTTTCATTCTTAAAGTTTATCTTATTTCCACCATATTTGATTTTTTATCATAGATCCATTCCATTTTTTGATTTGCCCAATCAAAAAGACAGTGGGATAGTATTTAATTTCTTTTACTTTTTCACAGTTCTGAGTATGGCACCTTGTCTGTGAAGAAAATCAGAAGAGGTTTTGCAAGGTACATCTGTTGTGAAATTCATATAAAAGAGATGCCTCGATAGACTGTAATCCAGGTGGCCACGAGTGCTTATCTTTCAAAATCAGGTTACTTATTTTGTTTACCATTGTTTTCTTTTTAAACTTTGTTTTTCTAAACAATAAATGAATTTGCGCATGTCTAGAACATATCACACATTTTGATTTTTATCACCCATAGCAAATGTTAAGTAAAACCTAACCTGGCTATTGACTGGGTAAAGAGAGTAGAAGAGGGAAGGGTGGCTGAATTGGAACGTGATTTGTGAATGAATTTGCTTGGATACGGATTCATGGGAATACACAATTTGTTTTCTTGTTTTGTTATTTTAGATTTTTTTTGTTTTGTTTTTTTTTGAGATTTAGAACTTGTTTTCTTACTTAAATTCATGTAAGTTGGCTTAAAATTCTACTGGAACTAAGTAATGGAGTTTCTCCTTTCAATCCAGGCCTAAGCTATCCAACCTTCATTATCTTCTTTCCATGTTCTTTCAACTACTAGCCTCTCTTCGGCAATTGCTATGCACCTGCATTGTTACTTTCTCTCTCTAGGAGCAAGCAAACTGCTTCATAAAATTAGACCTTTAAAACTTTGTAATTGTAAATAAAATCTTTAAACTAAACATTTCGTCTTATTAGAATGATAAATTGCTCTGTGTGGTAGTCTTTCTAATGAGGACTTTGGAGGCCCCGCTACTGCCAAGTATCCTATGTAGTCACAAATTGAGGACTTAAGTAAAACTAATTGTCCTACCCAAAAGAATAACTAAGAAGAGTAAAGTGTGTCGCTGGTTTGATGGAAAGGTATGTAGAAAACACAGTAATAACAATGATTTTGACAAGCTTCACTCATCACCTACCTAATTCTTTTAACTAAAAGGATTGCAGTATATTTTTATAACATCATGGATGCTACTTTCTTCTAACAATAATCATATTAATCCAAAACTGAGATTTAGTGGAAGAACTTCTCTCCTGAATATTAGTTTTGGAATCTCCATGTTTACCAGGCCCAATCCTGTGGCTTTTAACTTAGAACTGAACTCTTAAGTTTTATTAAGTTCAGACAAACACTATTTCTCTAAAATCCATCTATACGTATTAATAAAAACTGTGAGATGCTTGTTTATTTTGAAAATAAAAGAAAACATGAAGTGGAGCGCCTAAAAATGTCTGGAGACAGATTAGCTTTTCAATATGAGCCCAAACACCATTGAAAACTCTCATGGTAATCATCCTTCAAACAAGTGATTAATGATGATCTTAGTAGACCAATTGAGAGAGAGCATAAGATCTTGTATGAACTGCCTATCTACTATTTTGTGTCATATGAGGCCTTTCTCTTAGCTTTCATATATTTGTTAGCATTATCAAAGCAGCGTAGTTTCTAAAGTCAATGCTTAACTTAATCAAAATTTTGTAATTAAAAATGCTACATTAATGATATTCTAGCAATTGAAAAGAACAAAATATTGGAGATTATTACACTACCCTTGGTGAAGTGACTCGTGGGTGCAAATGGTTTTTTACTATATAACATGTCTGATGGACACATAAAGTGGTTGAAAGCAGAACTTGCGGCTATGGTATTTACAATGTCCTATGAGATTGACCACAAGAGGTTTATGCTCTCGTAGTAGAACTAAACATTGTATGTGTACTCTTCATCTCTCGCAACTAACTTCGATGGACTATTTTTGTATTGTATTTAAGAATGCCTTCTTTAATGATCTTGAAGAAGTTCAAATGAAAAATTCTCCTTGTTAGACGTCTAGCATCGCAAGAAAGCTTGCAAACTTAAAAAGTCCTTTATATGGCTTGAAGCAATCCCCATAATTTTTGTTCAACTGATCACCAAAGCAGTGAAACTATATATATATTTATGATCATACTTTCTTTGTCAAAGATCATCTAAAAATAATTATGCTATTATGATTGTGTCTGTTGATGACTTTATTCTCTCAAGAGACTTCGCAAAATAAATGAGCAGATTTAAACAAAAGACTTATTGCCAAAGAATTCAAATTAAGGATGCATAAGTTTCACTATGTTTCCTAGCAATGGAAGTGGCACAATCTTATAAGGTTTTGTTCATCTAATAGCACAAATATTTGTACACATCTAAAAAAATCCGTGAGGTACATGTATTCTAATGCTTAACTTGAAACCAAGGATAATGGTGTTCTAATTAATCAAGATCGATATGAAAAAAATTGTTAGCGGCCATTTATTTATCTTATAGTAGATATTTGACTGTTAAAATAAATTAAAAAAATAGAAAAAATAAATTTAAAACCTATAACTGCCTCTCCCGTATAATTAATCCCGCTATATTTCATGACAGTTGATATCGATCGGCTGACCCCTATCCATTCCTATGAAAGCCGAGGCCTCGTCTTCTTTTGTCGGGCACAAATTGCCTTTTTGACCCCTCCCTACTTCTTATGTCTCACACAAGCGGTCGCAACCCTCTACCCCTCGTTTTCTCTGGTTCGCTGGTCTCGCTACAGTAATTGCACATGAATGCCATGTGAAGCCTCCCTGTATCGCTTGAAGAAGTCGAAGCCTCGCTCGTTCCTCTCGGTCGCAATATTCCCGCAATTTCTCTCTATGCTCGTGTGACGTACGGGATGGCTGCAGTGTAGAGACACAAAACTCTCGTCTCTCTTCTTCTTTCGCACTACTCGTACTCAAAACAATTGAAAAAGGCAAAACAGAGGAGTTGTGAAATTTAAACTTCACATAAAAGCCAAGATAAAGACCTGAGCAACCACTTCCTCGCAATCCCTAGACTCCCTCTCTGTTGCGCTTCCAAAGCTTCTCGATTTGCTTATGCCCTAGCCGCACCGCTCGATCTCTGTTGCGCCTCCTTGCTGCAATCGATCACAACTCTGCCTCCATGCTCCTCATTTCGATTTGCGCTGAAAACCCTCATCCTGCTCGATCCTTCCTTAACTAAATTGAGCCGCCACTTGCATTTCTATTGGAGCCCGAGCACCAAACCGAGCCATTTTTTATGTTCATTTTTTTATTAAATGTTGTGTATTGTGTAAAAAAGAAGTAGAGTATGTGATGTATTTTCATATTGTCATCGTCGGTCAATGACATGGAGGCTCGAAAAGGTATAAAGTGGGGGGCAATTGGGAAATTATTGAAAACCTCCATTCGAGGAGAGCACAATACCTGTTAGGCGGGGAAATCGCGACCTCATCTGGAGAATTATTTTTAAAACAGGACATGTTTATTTACAATATAATTTTTTCTGTAGATGTATTGAAGCCCGTTGACCGTGGGTCAAAAATTCTGATTGTAGTCCTCAGCCGCAGTATCTCATGTCATTGACCAGTGAGTCTTTTGAGATAGCTGAGAAGTTTGGCATGCTCCCGTGTCTCCTAACGGGGTTTGATGCATGGAGTTTGCCGATATTTTAGGTGAATTTGGACTTGTAAATAGTATAAAAAGATGGATTGATTAGGCTTTCAAAATGACAAAATTAAAAGAAAATGCCTCTATTTAAATTCATTTCAAGATGATAAATTAAATGCACTTGAGACTTGCATAAGAGTCATGGAAAATTTGAATAACTCGTCAATTAATATAGCTGGACTTCTCTTTGGCTTCAAATCATATTTGAAGATAATTAGATAAAATATATATCCTGATGTAAATGAATCTTTATGTAATCTTTTTGAAAAAAATAAAGTGTGACTAAGCTTGACTGGATCGAGGCTTAGAGGGGCTGACAAATTGAATTAAATGTTAAATATCATAAATTGGGGGTAAATTTAAAACACAAATGCTATTTTTAAATGCTAAAATGAAGAATTAATATGTCAATACCGCCACTGGATTCACAATTCTCTTGTTAGCTAACAGATGATTGTCCTTTTTTAAAGACATCATAATTATTTTTGCAAATACCTTAAGCTCCAAAAGGTTTCAAAATTTATAAGCTTCATGTTACTCCCAAGTCAAATGTGATATCTTGAAATGCGACCCCACACTTTTAAGACTTAGAATGGTTTCACTTGAGATCGTTTGTAAAGTCCATATTAAGTTCATGACTTAAAAATTATGCAAGTCTTTAAAGCTTATAAAAAGATATTCAAATATGTGTGAAATTCTATGCTCGCATGTGCTCCAACCAATGTATTAAATGTTCAAATATTAGGTTCAAGAATGCTTCGTGGGCTAATCGAACTGCCTTGTCTATAAGGCATGGTTGTAAGTCCCACCCAACTACTCGGATCCTCCTCGTTATTAGGAATTACGTTAACGAGTTTAGTAATCTCGAAATAAATGTCTAAATCATAAAATAGGAATTTACAAGTCTAACTCACATAGTCCGATCCTCTTACATATAATGATAGGAGTCGACATGACTTGTACTTTGAAAAGCTTAAACTAACAAAACTAAATGCCCCCTTTCAAATATCAATAATTTAAATGCTAAAAAATTGGATGATGACCACCTTGATTGATGGTTTCAACCGGAAGGGTTAATCTTTAAAACCAAGCTTTTCAAAATAACCACCTAATATGTAAAGTAAAATTCAATCACTTAATAGTAGAGGAAAATTCATCCACCCTCCACAATAATTTGTCGAGGGTGACAAACTTCTGATTGACTTCAGCTCATAAAGAGTAAATGTCACATCAATTGTATCAAAATATTTATAATCAAAGTAATTGTATGCAGTAAGAACATGACCCGAGTCCTCTGTTTGTGTGGTTTTACCCAAAGGCTCTACAAAGTAGTGGTTACGACCAGAGCCTTTGATCGAGTGGTTGCTGCCAAATGCACCATTATATTACAGTCAAGACCACAACTCGTTTGTTCCCTAATGACCTTCTATCATTTGAGTTGTGAATCGTAAGAGTACAATTGATTGACATAAAGCCTTCTGTTAGCTAATGTCGACTTAAATTTGCCCCCTTAGAGAAACATCGACCAGTTCTACTACAATCTCTTGGACCACCCAACCTATGACTGCTGACAAGAATCCTTCTGCTAGGTTGGGTCTATTATCTCCTCTAACTAAGTAAATCTGAGACCACGACGAGTGGGATGACGCAACTATGAGATCTTGATCGTGTTTTATCTTCATTCCCCCACCATCCACTTTAAACTTCAAGTGATAAATTTTACAATTTAAAATTCTAAGTTTATTGCTATTGTATGTTTAATATTCAACTCTTAATGAATAGTTTTAATCGAAAGTGCTCTCCCGTATTCGGGAGGGTTAATTAACCATGAGGGCTTGTGTCTATGGGAAACCTCGAACCTTGGATCAAAGAATGCCTCGCAAAATGAGGGTGAAATCTCTAGGTGGTCTTATCTATAATCCAATTTGCCTTCTGAAAATTTGGTCTCTTAAGCTTTTTCTCAAAACAAAATAATACTAAATGTAGAGTCTCCTGGGAGCGGTCGTGAATTTTCGGAGCCCACATAGACTTGATGTATTTTTAATATGAGTAGTTTTATAGTTCATGAATAGTCCTATTGAAATAATAATAAAGCTGTTTTTTCATAATCTTAAGATATTTGAAAATAACTCTTGGAAGAAGGATTGCTTTTTGGAAGGAGCTTAGATTGGGAGATTGAGATTTTTACTGCTTATTAGGCAAAGCTCATCTATGCATCACAGGTCTACCTGAGGATACTGTACATTTGAATGAGGAATTTTAGTTACTTGGCACAATAAATGTAATTATATTTTGCCCGAAGTAAAGTTGAAGCTGAGCTTAAGGTAAAGAATCACGAAGTATCTGAAAAAATGTGATTAATATGGCTTCTTTATGAATCGTTCATATCCCTAGAGGAGCCAGTAAAGATACCATGTGATGATCAAGCTGCATAACTATTTTTCTGCACATCATGACTAAACCAAATGTGTTGAGATCGATTGACAGTTCATCGAGAAAATTGATGGTGAGATCAAGTCTCTTTAGCATACTCCAACTCACCATCAATTTGCCAACATGTTCACCATGAGCCTTTCATTGGGTAAATTTTGAAAAATTGAATTCTATGATCGAAACAATAAGCAACTGACTGCCTTGCACCTTGAGAGAGAGTTGGTCGAAATAGATTTCTATAAATTATATTAAGTATTAACCATCTTCTAATTCATAGAAAACAATTGTGGTTGGGGCATAAGATGGGTTGGCGGGTTCTAGGGTAGAGGAGGATGACTGAAGCCCTGAGTATGGGTTGTATTGCTATGTTGGTTGGTTAAGATGGAACTCAAACATGCATTTATTTTAATATTCTTAGTTTTGTGGTACTTAAATTATTCAACAATGACTTTGTAATTGCTCATCATTTGGATCAATAAGACGTAGTTGCTCTAATTGTAATTTTATAAAATTTATTTTATTGTTTTCCTCTATTTATAAGGGGAAAGGTAAAAATTTCTTTTCATCCGTTTAGTCCTACTGCGAGTCAAATATTTCAAAATTAACTTCTACTGTGGCTGCATATCATAGCCACTGCTTGCTCCTACTACATCATAAGCCTGATTTTTAATTATTGGCGCATTTACAAACATACCTCCAAATTCCTATGTATTTATATATCTAACACCTAAAATTTACTTCCTGCATTTATACCCAAATCTTTCATTTCACATAAAAAATATCACTACTTTTACTTTTAAAATTGGAAATATTTTTCATGCTTGGATAAGGTGGCATATATGTAAAAATTGGAGTTTAGGTTTCATACATTTAAAACATAAAAATTGAGTGATATGTATGTAAATCTTCCTTTATTTTTTTTTTTAATTTTTGCAAGCTACTTGCATTAAAACGAANTCTCAGGAGTTAAATATCATAATTAATTACAACATGCAAATACGTTTTTTCTGAGGCTAATAGCTCGAAACCATCTTCATCTATTCCTGATGTGATAAAAATATTAGAACAAAAAAAATGAAAGTTTATGATGATATTTCATTATATCTATGCTCACTGAAGCTACATAAAGATCTTGTCAAGAGTTTTTCATATCCATGACACCTGAAAGGAGAATTCATTACCCGCACTTCTACAAAAATCGCAATGACTGATTCATATTAGTTTTATGTGTTTTGAGTGGAATATACTTGATATTTTTGTAGAACTACTTTTGATGTTTATTTTTTTTGGTAGAATACCTAATCGTAATGCTAGTTCTTTGGATGATTGCTTTGTATAACAATTATTTTTGATGTTATCATTTGCGATGTGTCATCTATATTGTCATGAATTCATGATATTTTGTGTTGCGATGTTAATTTTATGATATCGTGTGTTATGANGGGGGGGGGGGGGGGGGGGGGGGGGGGGGGGGGCGCGGGTGTGTGGAATTTACGTACATACCACTAAGGATTGTATTTTCATATCTAACAGCTAAAGTTTGATATTTACATTACACTTTGGTGTCCTGAACAGTTGCATAAAAAGGTGCGCTTTAGCTTTAAACAGTTAATTGTATTGGCTTTTTTTATGTGATATAAAGAATTTAAGTACTAAACATGTAAATACATAAGAATTATGCAGTATGTACGTAAATGTCCCATTTTTTTCTTATTTATCATATTGCTTAGCCTAGTGTTAATGTAGATGTTGATGTGTATCGAAGATGAAATGATTGTCCTATGCAGAGTCATGATTTCACTAACTCCATTTTGAACAGCATATGCGGTCTTCCTAAATGCAACTATAAATTATTTGGAAATTTAGACATTTAAGTATTTTTATTGTGGAAATTCATTTAATTGTAATATATTGCATGCTGTCCTATTGTTTCTCCATTTGTTAGCTGCCTTTTATGTTAAGAATTTTAGTAATTGATATCATACCTTTGTTGTTGATTTTGAACTGTGATTTTTTATGCTGTAATATTTTTGGGTATTGTTTGTTTGGGTGTTTTGGGTTGAGTTCCGAACCAAACTGAACAGCATATTATGCACGTTTGAATCGAGCGTTCTTCTGAACGTGTCCCCGACCGTGGTGCCTCTTTCGTCTAATCCCGACTGGAGGCCCTTAGCTGCGTCCCACTTTCAAGAAAAATATTTTCTTGATTATCGCGAGCGCAGCCGTGCCCTAGCTATTCTCACCCAGCTCCTTTTCGCAATAACATCACATCCTCGCAATGGTAGCTTCATGATTCTTTGCCGCTGAGAGATCACAGGTTTTCCTTTCTTCTATTTCGCTCTCTTCAGAGTTCTTTTTTATTTTTCTCTTCTATATTTCTCTGCAGCGGCCGTTCCTTTTCATCACTAGATTCCAGGCCTGTCAATTAGTTTTCTTGTTCTATGGTGAAATTCTAGTTTGCAATTTTTATTGGATTTTATATGCAAAATCTCAATGTATTTGTATTTTTATATCTAACACCTAAATTTTGATATTTACATTTATAACACTTTGGTGTAATGAACAGTTGCATAAAAAGGTATACTTCAGATTTAAATAGTTAATTGTATTGGTATTTTTGCTGTTATATTAAGGATTAGTGTGTTACGTATGCAAGCATGAATGTTTAAGTGTTAAATATGTAAATACATAAGAATTATGCATATGTATGTAAATGTCTCATTTTTTTCTTATTTAGCAGATTGCTTAGCCTAGTGTTAATGTAGCGTTGTTGATCCGTATCGAAGATGAAATGATTGTCCTATGCAGAGTCATATTTTGAAGAGCATATAGCCTTTTGAAATGCAACTAGAAATTATTTGGAAATTTGGACATTTTAGTACTTTTTATTGTGAAAATTCATTTAATTGTAATATATTGCATGCTGTGTTGTTGTTTCTCCATTTGTTAACTGCCTTTTATGTTATGAATTTTAGTAATTGATATCATACCTTTGTTGATTTTGAACTGTGATTATTTTTCCATTATGCTGTAATATTTTTAGGTATTGTTTGTTTGGGTATTTCGGGCTAAGTTCCGAACCAAATCGAACCGCATATTATGCGCTTTTGAATCGAGCGTTCCTCTGAACATGTCCCCGACCGTGGTGCCTCTTTCGTTTAATCCCGACTGCAGGCCCATAGCTGCGTCCCACGTTCAAGAATTTTTTTTTCTTGATTATCCTGAGCGCAGCTGTGCCCTAGCTTTTCTCACCCGGCTTCCTCTTCGCAATAACATCGCATCCTCACAACGGTAGCTTCATGATTCTCTGCCGCTGAGAGATTACAGGTTTTCCTTTCTTCTATTTCATTCTCTTCTGTGTTCATTTTTATTTTTCTCTTCTATATTCTCTTGCAAGTGACCGTTCCTTCTCGTCACTAGATTCCAGGCATGTCAATTCGTTTTCTTGTTTTGTGGTGAAATTCTAGTTTGCCAGTTTTATTGGATTTTATATGCAAATCACATTGTATTTTTAAGTGTTTCCTAGTTACCTTTCAAATGATTGTGGTATTGTTGGAGGCTTATGGCTTAAACTTTTTGAGCTTTTAGATGTTTTTTTGGCAGAAGACAAGTTTATCTTATGCTTTGTTTGGTTCCGAGATTGTGGTTTTTGATAATAACTAGTTGGGATAAATTCTGTTTTATTTCTTTGTTATTAATTCCTAATTTATTTCAAAAAGAAAGTATGCTCATAATCAAGGTTCCTATCATATGAAGATGCATTCAATGTAATTTTGATTACTTAATTGAGATCAGATCATTTTTATAAGGTTTGAACTCAACCCAATGAATTCTCTAATTCAATTATTTCCTCTTCCCTATTTCACTAATATCAAATTCATTCATTGTTATGACGTTGATTCAGTAGCTTCTATGCTATTTGTTTTTGCTTAGTTGTTGTTATTGGGTAATCCCCATTGTTGGATATTTTCTCCTATGGCTATCTCCTTATATTGATTGTTTATTGGTTTTCTTCTTTGATGATTTTCGGTATTATACCATAGCTATTAACGATTTGCAAAACTATAGAAAACTAAGAAGTTGGTGTGCTTGACTTGTGTGTACTTATTTGTTATAATTTCATTTTGTGCTCCACAAACTCCAGCTGGTTAGTTCTTAATATTGGAGGTGTTGGAGCCAATGTTTGGCTTTTCAGGCTGGATGAATTTTATAGCAGTAAAATA
>JXCR01137963.1:106591-140698 GCA_002079205.1 Phalaenopsis hybrid cultivar | reverse complement strand
ATGTATCCAAAAAGTATTTTCTGGCTTAAAGTTGCACCAAATCTTCTCCATAACATCTGCACAATAGCTAAACATCTATTATGATGATAAAGGCATTTTGATGAGGCTTTTAGGGATAAAAAATAGGAAGATTTAAAACATAGATACACTCTCAAAAATAGAATATACTTTTCTGCTGCTACAGTATTGAATATATTGTCAAGACAGTTCTGTTACAAACATCAGTACTTAACAGGGGCAGAATGATCATTTATCCACAAACAACTGCAATTGTTTTCAAACAACTGCCCCAAACAGCCAGCCAGCTTATCAGGATAACCTATTAATCAGCAACTTATCAGGATAAGCTGCTTATTTGGATAAGCTGAATAAGTTGCAGCTGCCTCAAACAGATCCTTAGTCATTGTTAGTGTAGTGGACACGACTAGTATTCCTTTATATGTTATGATGTAGGTACAAATAAGTAGGTTCTTGTCCAAACCAGATCACATTGGTTTATTGGATGATCAAATCATTTTATTCTTAAAGATTTTTATCTCTTTCATTATCTTTAGCAACTCTTGATTTTACAAATTAGTTTTGAGCTTCCTTTTGTAGTTTTGCTTCTTTAATATAATACAAGTAAATATTATATATTTATAAAAAAACTATAAATTCTATATAATATGAGAAATGGGGTATTTCAAACATTTATTCACACGTAACACTTTCAAAATTGAATTTTTCAGACATAACAATNTTTTTCCTCAAGATCGAAAGAGTAGAGACGCTCTTTTTCTTTCAGCTCGTTAAGTGGCACCAATTAATTGAATGTGTTGTCAGTAACAAGTGACTTGGGGCGCATTTGGGATGGGTGTGACTACAAAATCTCAATTCAAAATTGCTATGGAAAATCTGTTATTTAAAAGTTGACGTTTCAGAAGTNTTTTTAGAACATCAATGTTTAAACAACAGATTTTCCAAAAATAATTTCTGAATTGAGATTTTATAAAGTTATCGTTGTCCCAAACACACTTTTAATTTGGTGATGAGGTTTATGTTTATAGTCAGTTTTTTCCTCAAGATCGAAAGAGTAGAGACGCTCTTTTTCTTTCAGCTCGTTAAGTGGCACCAATTAATTGAATGTGTTGTCAGTAACAAGTGACTTGGGGCGCATTTGGGATGGGTGTGACTACAAAATCTCAGTTCAAAATTGCTATGAAAAATCTATTATTTAAAAGCTGACGTTTCAGAAGCNTTTTTCCTTGAGATCGAAAGAGTAGAGACGCTCTTTTTCTTTCAGCTCGTTAAGTGGCACCAATTAATTGAACGTGTTGTCAGTAACAAATGACTTGGGGCGCATTTGGGATGGGTGTGACTACAAAATCTCAGTTCAAAATTGCTATGGAAAATCTGTTATTTAAAAGCTGGCGTTTCAGAAGTAGTTGGTTTCTTTGAAAAATTCAGTTTTAAAAGTGTTGCGGATAAATGTCTGAAATACCTCTCTGTTCATAATATATAAAATTCATAACTTTTATATAGATATATAATTCTCATATTTATTTGTATTATATTAAATAAATAGAAATACAAAATTAAAGTCAAAGTTAAATTGTAGAATTAGGATAAATTCAATGATTTGGTTNAGTTGGTTTCTTTGAAAAATTCAGTTTTAAAAGTGTTGTGGATAAATGTCTGAAATACCTCTCTGTTCATAATATATAAAATTCATAACTTTTATATAGAAATATAATTCTCATATTTATTTGTATTGTATTAAATAAATAGAAATACAAAATTAAAGTCAAAGTTAAATTGTAGAATTAGGATAAATTCAGTGATTTGGTCGTACAAATACAAATTTAATGTCAAAGATGAATATTTTACATGCATATAACTTAGCAAATCATCAAACTAATGAATCATCTGGCTCAAAACAGTACTAATCATTCCATAAACAAAGTTTATATACAGATTTACAAATGACAATCAAACCAGTGCCTCGACCATCCAATAAAAAAAAGGGGGGGAAGATTGATATACATGCCATTCAATTCTTATGTATTTATGTCTAACATCTAAGCATTAATTTTTACACACATACCACTTTACATTTGGTTGAAAAGGTTTATTTCACTTTTAAAAAGTTAAAATGGTGGTATTTTTTATGTGATAGGAAAGATTAGAGTGGTTTATATGTAAAGAACAAAATTTAGTTTTGTTAGCTACATAAATAGAATGAAATTGGTTGGTATGTGTGTAAATGCCCTAAAACAAAGTATATAGGCAGATTTACAGAGGAATTCTTCAGATTTGTGAAGAATCTGAAAGTGCTGAGACTTATTAAAAAATTTAAAAATTTTGCATCTGCTTTTTTTGGACTTGTGATAGAAATGATTGAAATTTTAAGGAAGTGCTTCATAAATAAAAAAAAAAACAAAATTCAAATTATCAATAAGCATTAGTTTGTTGTTTATATTTTTTTGGTCCCTTGAGAGCGATTATTGTATTAGGACATCGCAAATTTGTGTATGACATCAAATGGGCATTTGTCACGTGGCAAGTAAATCCCACTGTAATACACTAATTAGGTAAGTTTTTTAAAGGGGTGGGACCCACTTGCCGCATGGCTCACTCCCACTAAATTTTGGATGCAAATTTTACGTCCCGAGTCCGGATGTAATAATTTTTCCTTGAAATGAAATGCACACGGGGCAATTGAAATTTTCAGGAAGTACTTACAAAAAAAAATTCAAAATTCAAAATTCAAATTATTGACAAGCATTAGTTTTTTGTTTATATTTTCTTGGTCCCTTGAAATGATATGCACACGGGGCAAGATCTGCAATATGGATGTGCAACACATTACAAAATTAGAATTATTGAAGGATTGGCTAAAAATGATGAGATAAGTGTGAATTAGTAGTATTTTGATGGTGTTGCAGTGCAATATTACTGCAGTACTATCAAAAATACCACCAATTCATATGTGCGGTGTTTGCACGCAATATTCGCTCATAACACTATCTTAAAGACTGACCAAATTTGTAAGAGTCGCCCTCTTTACCTTCCTAGGCTCAAGAAATCAAAGAAAAAGAACATTGGAATTTTCGCTTATTTGTCCTCCACATGACAACAATAAGATTTGCATATCTAACACCCAAATTTTTATTCTTACATATATGACATCTTATCTATGCATAAAAAGTGTAATTCTTACATATACCACAATTTTTTTATGGATGCATCTAACACCCAAACTTCAATTTTTGCATACATGCCACCTTACCTATGGCTGGAAAGATGTATTTGACATTTTAAAACTTAAAATGGTACATTTTCTTATGTGATGTAAAAAACTTGGTACAAGTGAAAAAAAAAAACCAAAGTTTAGGTGTAATGTAAATAAATAGGGAATAGGTGGTAACAAATCAACTACAATTAAAGTACAATTCAACTACAAAGTTTAGGTGTTATTCATGAATGATGAAAGTAAATTCTATTTGTAAAATCACAATTTCAAATAATTGTAAACTTTTTCACTTCTCACGGGATATATAACAGTTCAATTACTATTAAAGCACAAAATATATATATATATAAAAGCATTTTAACATTTCAATTATTCATCAATTAAATTACATAATATTTGCTCATGCATTAATCATATAATAATAAATCATTAACTAAAGTGTCAGTGATTTGCTCTCGTAAGTCATTTTATCGACACCTTCTACATTACCTACGTAGGGGCTGACAATATCATCATCAATTGTCCCAACTGATATCCATATGTTGCAAAAGTCACCAATTTGTTTTCATCTACACTTGTGAATTCAACATCAAAATGCAAATGATTTCACATGAAATCATGCATTGCCATTGTTGTTGCAATAATTTTAACTTTTTTTTTGAAAGACTGTAGGCCTATCTCATAGAGTAGTCCCATTTTTTTTCCCAAACTCCAAAAGCCCTCTCAATGACACCTCGTAATGATGAGTGGTGCTTATTAAATATGGAATATGATATTGTGTTGGACAATGACTTGAGAATTTTTGTTGTATTGAATATCCAACATTTACTAAATAATATTTTTCTATTAGAATTATGAACAATTAGTTATTCAATAAAAAGTTATTATAAGACTTACTTAAGACTCAAACAATCCTGAGGCAACAAGGGAAAGTTATGCATATGTGATCAGGTTGCAAACTTGAAGATTCGACTATTGTGAGCACCTTTCTTCTAACCAATCATGATAAAAGTAAAACACATATTAAAGCCGCATGCTATCATAATATTTTGTATGGTTGAACTGCAACATTCAATGCATGAAATCTTATCAGCATTTGACACACGTATATTAACACATGTTCCATCAATAACAACAATACAATTTTATATCACATTATAATCAATTTAAATTTTAAAAGAATTTTTAAAAAAATAAGAATGGTTGCGATATACCTTGAAGTATGATATATATCAATGATTGCATGATATTCTTTAGGACTATTTCAAAATGTTGGATTTTTACGTTTGATAACTTCAGAAGATATATTTATCAAATCAATCAAACCAATGAAGAAATATCTACTGATAGTTTTATATGAGTGTTGAAATCTTTCACGGGCAGACCTTAAGACTCATTATGCGATAAAATGTAAAGTGTTGTATCTAATATATCTCTTGAAGTCATTCTAGAAGGGTCATGGAAATCATGACTAGTGTGCAGTTCATTCAAAAGATGAATAAATATTACTTGACTCATATGAAATATATTATGGAATCTCATTGGATGACTCCAAAGTAGTTCATTTATCCATCCGTCCTTGTAAATGTGGACGTCATAATGGAGTTTGAGATATGTATGAATCATAGTACTCAGTCAACACATATGCAGCTATTGTAATAGTTTTCTCCAATGTTCTCTTTGTTCTTTGTTATTATGATTCATTGTTGTAAAACTTATAATATTGTTACACAATAAATATTACACATAATGTATTTGAGAATATAATAACACGAGTGCTAATGTAGCAACACATGATATCACAAGCATAACATGTATAAACATCACAATAAAATTTATCACAAGTTCTTACACCGCAACATAAGATATCACAAATATAAACAACACAAATACTAATACCGTAGTCAGCACAAATTATCACTTGTTCTTCAAAAGATATCACACTTAGAATAAAATATCACAATATCAATGAGATTATACTTCAAAAGTAATCCCTCTACACAAAAATATCATCAAAATAACTAACATCACAAGTAGGTGTTTTACCAAAAAAAATAATATGAAAAGTAGTTGTTTTACAAAAAATATAAGGTGTATTCCACTCAAAATACATAAAACTAATAAAAATTAGTTATTGCTATTTTTATATTAGCAGTGCAAGTGATGAACCCTCATCTCAGTTGTATTGATACAAAAAACCCCCATTGACAAGATCTTCAAATAATTTTATCGAAACATAATAAAATATCATCATAAACGTCTGTCTTTTGCTCTAATATTGTTATCACATCAGGAATTGATGGAGATAGTTACGAGGTTTTATCCTCATAAGATAACTTTGTGCATGATGTCACTAATTGTGATATTTGATTTCTTAGATACCTAAACCATTTTTTTTACTGCAACCCGTCCTTGTTTTAAAGAAGGCAAAATCATAGCATGACTAGATTCACTATGTTCATTTATGTCATGTGATGATAAAGAACAAAATTTATTGCAAACCATCCTTGTTTTAAAGTAGGATCAATTGGACTCTCTCTATGCTCCTGCAAGTCTTGAGGAGTCCAGACATGTTCAATAGTCACAACAAAACCACTAGACATAAAATTGAACTTCTTCTCTGGCTCAGGTTCAACTCCACCACACCTAAATTTCTTAGCAATTGACACAACCTATTATTCATACAATCAAAAAAAAATTCATGTCAAAAAATTCTATAAAAAATCAAATAGAAATACAAATATTTTAAAATTTATTTCACTTATAACTTCTTCTTCCGCCAATCTGTCGATGCATATATGATGTTTTTAATTGGATCCCAACTAAATTCATTATATTCTCTTTTAAACACTTTTCATATTTTCAAATATTTATTTAATTGATCTCATTTATTCTTTATTAAGTTCGTTCATATAATCTTTCGGTTCTCTCTTAAAATTTTTTTAAATGTTTTGTTATTCATCTTTACTGAAATGTGTTGTTTGTCTATTTCCTAATTTAATCTCTTTGAAAGGAATAACACAAAAAATTATTTTTGATTCTTTCGCACAGACAGCAGGTGATGTGTTATCTCTTGTGTTGCCGATTTGTTATTGGATATAATAGGTTGATATATGATTTCAAACGTTTCAATTATATGAAAATAACTAATTTTCTTTAAAATTTTGGAGGACATAAATGAAATAATTAAGCAAATCAAAGTTCCTTACATCAATCTAATAAAGAACATGATGAAAGATCACAAGAATGAAATATAAAAGACAAATAAAATATTTTTACTTGNAATGAAATAATTAAGCAAATCAAAGTTCCTTACATCAATCTAATAAAGAACATGATGAAAGATCACAAGAATTGAAACATAAAAGACAAATAAAATATTTTAACTTAATCATTATCAAACATTAAAGAGAAAGGGATGATTTATTTTATGAAAATTTACGTACATATCACACAATTCTTATGGATTTTCAAATCTAACATAATTATATTATATAGTTAATGTTTTGACAAACAATAGATATCACAAGTATGAACATAAAAGATAAATTTCTAAGTGTAATGAAGCCTAAAGAAATGAACACTAAAACAAATGATAAGCATCAGTATTTCTTTCATTTTAAATCATGAAAAAGAACCACAAGTAAAAAATAACTAGAGAATATTTTATTTATTACACCATGAATCATGTAAAAAAATGTATTATGCTTCAGGTACAAAAACTTGTCATTTTATCTTTTCTGATGTACACCAACACTTTTACATAACAATGCTACATTTATTTCAAAATTTCCAGCACACCTTTTACCTTTTACCTTCCTCCTTTTTAATTTCAACTTGTAACCAACAATGTCATACTAAAACATGGATCAACAACAAGCATAAAAAGGATGCAGATTGTTTATTCTATGAGCGGTAGCAAATGCATGCTTTGGTGGCACTGGAGCTACTCTAACCCTTTCACGGATACATTTGTTTCACGTTTTGTCTCTAAATGTAAAACCACTCATCCATCCGAGCATTCTTGTCTTTGCAACACTCAATTTTATGCTTCTTTTTTACAGGCCAACATTCTGCGCTATAAAGCATTGCAGTTCTCACCACCATCTTATAAAATTGTTGTTCAAGTCTGAGAGGTATTTTTCTATCACAGAGTAGGCTGATGCATTCCTCCACTTCAACCATCAAATTTGAATTTTACTAATAACATTCACATTCAAGTTGTGTAAGTTCGCTTTGTTGTCATATGCTCGGCATGTGGCTTCTCGATCATGATTGAAACGCGCACAACACTCGTTTATTTCAAGTTAGTGCCTCTTAGCGGCTGTATGGTAACAAATTTTAGTGTTTTAACTTCAATTTTCCTATATAAAAGATTTGCAACTCTTAACTCCAGGATTTAGTAAACCCATTTCCTGCCCAACTTCTTTTTAATTTTGTCTTAAATCCACAATTTACTGAATTCTGTTGTTTTTAGATGTTAGTAAATCTGTATTTACAATATTTACTAAAGCTGCTAAAATCATTATCATACAACCAGTTGATCATGATTACAAACTATTCATTAGTTTTGTCCTAACTATTAGTGATTGTTTGTATGGATTTTCATTTTCCATCAATTTAAATCAAGCATTATTCGAGATATAAAACATATTGAATTGGTACCTTTCAGTTGTTGAGCTGTTGCAATCTGGATCTTATTTGATGTCATTTTCATTCCTATTGTTTTAACTATCTATTAGATGTTTAGGGTTTTCAAAGCTTTCTAGTATGTAAAAAACATATCTAACGGTATAATTTTTAGTAGTGAAATTGATTAAAAGATAACATAAGTATGTTGTGACATTATTAATTATGAATTTAAGGCTAGTATGAGATCATATGTTCATGGGGGGGTTGAGGGTCTTGTTTGTTTCTATTTGACTCATTTGATTTTTTTTGTTCTTTATCTGAGATTGGCTTGGGTGTAAGATGTCTCGTGAATAACATGTTCCTGTTTGGCTCGATTTAAATGTGTTCATTTGTTCAGTTTGTGTTGTAATGGAATTTTGTCCGAATAATTTTAAAAATAATAAATTAATTTTTTTTAAAACAAAAAAAAATCGATCAAAATGTTATCATTTATATTAGTTTTTATTATTTTAATTCGAATCAAAATGAGCTTAACATGATCGAGCAAGCCTTTTGGTCTGGAAGGCGGTACACCCGACAATGTAGGGCCTGATGAAAATAATTAAACTTGTTTTGTATTTTCAAAAGGAAAATTATATGCGAGTAACATAAATAAATACGAGAATATTAATTTTATTCCACAATTAATAGTCCACTTATTAAACTGAATGAAATTAGTAAATTGATTGAATCAAAATTAAAATGACAATAATGAACGACTACCCAGACCCAAAAGAGAAAATACAATAGCTAAAGTAAATACCAAGATATGAATCTCCTCTCATTTCCACTCTGGAATGGGAAGGGGCTACAATAGATCAAGTCTTTTGATGTTTTGTCTTAACAATCTGACAGGTCAAACACTTGGCTATAAGCTCAGTTACATCTGTTTTCATACCCGACCACCAAAATAACTTCTTAATTTTCTGATACATCTTAATACTTTTCAGATGAGCAGAATATGAAGTAGAATGTGCCTCACAAAGCATCTCATGTTGAAGCTCAAGTTCAATATTGATCAGGATGACACTCTGACATTTCAGGGCCGGGCAAGCCTGGTGAGTTGAGTTTAAAAAAAGTGTTCATGTTCAACACGTATGCCTAACAAATAAATAGAGCATGAGCTATTTAAATTGATCACAAGATATTTATGAACAAAAGAATTTTGCACCTTATTTATCATATTCTAGGGAAGCTTTATTTTCCATTGAGAAAACAAAAAAGAAAATGTCAAAATGTTCCTAATTTTATGACATGTGTTATGTAATATTTTAAAAAGAGTGATTTTTTGTCTTAATTTAATATTATTTAGTTGGTNTTCAGATAAGCAGAATATGAAGTAGAATGTGCCTCACAAAGCATCTCATGTTGAAGCTCAAGTTCAATATTGGTCAGGATGACACTGAGATTTCAGGACCGGGCAAGCCTGGTGAGTTGAGTTTAAAAAAAGTGTTCATGTTCAACACGTATGCTTTACAAATAAATAGAGCATGAGCTATTTAAGTTGATCACAAAATATTTATGAACAAAAGAATTTTGCGCTTTATTTTATCATATTCTAGGGAAGCTTTATTTTCCATTGAGGAAACAAAAAAGGAAATGTCAAGNACAAATAAATAGAGCATGAGCTATTTAAGTTGATCACAAAATATTTATGAACAAAAGAATTTTGCGCTTATTTTATCATATTCTAGGGAAGCTTTATTTTCCATTGAGGAAACAAAAAAGGAAATGTGAAGATGTTCCTAATTTTCATCAGGATGTGTATGACACGTGTTATTTAATATTTTAAAAAAGAGTGATTTTTTATCTTAATTTAATATTGTTTAGTTGGTATTTCAATGAAATAATATTTTGCATATAAAACTAATATATCTATACGAATTTTTTGCTCTCCTTGTAATGACATTTGCCCAATTGATTGCTTGTGAATGCCTCAATGATTTTTGTTTTGTTGTGGATTTTTCATCATTTTTTTCATTATTCTTTCATTGTTTCTAAATCAAATTATATGATTTTATGCCATTTAAATCATAGTTGAAATTTTATTGAAATATGTTCTTATGAGATGTAATTTTGTTGCATTATTATCAAATAAATCAATTTTTTTATTATTATTTAGAAAAATATATATCAAACAATAGATGGACNTCAATGCGATTTTTTTTTTTTTTTGCTCTACTTGTGATGACATTTGCTCAATTGATTGCTTGTGAATGCCTCAATGATTTTTGTTTTGTTGTGGATTTTTCAGCATTTTTCATTATTCTTTCATTGTTTTTAAATCAAATTATATGATTTTATGCCATTTAAATCATAGTTGACATTTTGTTGGAATATGTTCTTATGAGATGTAATTTTGTTGCATTATTATCAAATAAATCAATTTTTTTATTATTATTTAGAAAAATATATATCAAACAATAGATGGACCCTTAGCAAGCCATCAAAAGCATATTATTGTGCAATTATTAGTGTTCAATTATTTGGATGGATTGATAATGAGATATCATGTTGCACAGTTTAATTCTTAGCTTATGTGAGCACAAGACTTTTATAGACTGAAAATTATGTTCACACCAACTAAATTGACAGATATTTTGAGTGTCGAGTTATTTTTATTTTGTTCTTGAATTTATTAGGATGGAAAAAATTAATGTTTTGTAATTTTGAATCCACTTTTAGTGGTAATTTTTCACGACTATTAGATCTTCTTGCAATATCGCCCGAGTAATTTATTCGTACATGTATTTGGTGAAAGAGAGTCAAATGTTTGCGTACAAGTGACTGAGGGTCTGTTTGTGGTAGTTATTTTGGAGGAAAATGATCTTAAAAAAAGCTGTGGTGGTTAGTAAATATTTATTTTATTTTCAAAAGTTGCATCGTAACTTTTTGGCAGTTACCACATTTAGTCAGGTCGGGTTGTAAAACACAGCTTCCCACTACAACTTTTTTGAAAAAAAAAAAAAAACAAGCAAAATGTAGTTCTTATGTGCAAGTCAAATTGCAAAAAAAAAGGCTAAAAACTTAAAAGTGCAGTGTGGCACTGCATCGTTGCCTGACACGCACCAAGTGTTGTGAAGTATGGGTTGTTCACGCAAGTATACAAGATGTATCAATAGTACTGGGTTTGAATCCAATTGTCGATCCCCACATGGAACAAGGATAACTCAACGTAAGAAATGTTCTAGCCATCTACTATCAATCAAGCCTTAAGAATTCCATTAGCAAGTTCAATTCTAAACCTATCTGAAAATTATGAAAAGCAAGTTTATCATAACAAGTAAAAAGATTCTTATATCAAATTAGGTGATGAGAATTTTTCCTCTTTAATTGATCTAGTGATGAATAGAACTAAGGATTAGATTCAAAAATAGTGGCAATCAAGAGAAAATTTCTTCTTTATCTCCTTTCGGTGGTCTAAGGAAGATTATCAATCTTAAGCTTAGTTCTCTAAAACTCTTGATCTGCTTAAAGAAAAATTACTCCTAGAAGGTTGCACAAATCCATCAGCAATATGCCTATTCTAATTAGTTCATGTTGTTAACTCTTTTTGTTCCATAATGAATCATTCTGGATATTAATATTCACAAAAGGTTGTAACAATCAACTGACCAATTAGATAGTAAATTAAGTTCTCAAGTTAACAAAACACTCTTAAATTCAAATCAAAACACAAACAATCTCAAATCCTTTCTCTTACCCATTCAATGTCTCAATTAAAGAGAGAAACAAGATAACTACTCACTATTCTTGATAAATCTCATCAAAACAAATTTAGTTTATGCATAAATATCAAGATCCAATTTTTTACAAGAAAGTTCTGAAGAAAATACAATGTAAAGGCACTTATCTCCTTCACAACAAATAGTTTGAAGATGTTACTAACAACAAACAATGACTCTCTCAATCCTCCAAATCTTTCTCTTTTCCTCTCCTCTAATCTTTTTGCAAAATCTTTGGCCTTCTCCTCCAATTCCTCTCAAAATGACAAAAGAAAAAATGACGAAAAAGCCCGCTTTAATTCGTCTCCATCCTTTTTATAAGTTGCCTAAGTGAACAGGTGAACAGGTGCATCCATCAATTAGAATTGCCAAAACTGTTTCTAGCGCCTAAGCGCCCACCCTACTCCATATGAACTCCTTATGTCGGGATTGGTGCCTAAGCACTGCGATCGTGATGCCTAGGCGCTGGTAGCAGCGCGTAGGCGCCCGAGAGTTAGCACCACCTTTTTGCACGCTAGGGTTTGTTCTTCATTTAGGAACACAACATTTGCTCATTCTACAATTCGATCCCTTTTAATCCCCATTCGCTCCCTTTTAATCCCCATTCGCTCCCTTTCTTGCTACAACCTATAAAAACGACATAAAATCTTCCTCAAAGTGCAATATCATCAAATACAAGTAGCAACAAGTATAAAATTATCAACACATCATTGCCCCAAATGCGGCCTAAGTCACCCTTCGATGTAAGGATGAAGAGTAGAAATCAAAAATTCATAAGTGTAATCCCAGATATATTCATAATTCAAATGATTATTTATCAAAATATTTACATACACATCATTAAATTCTTATGTAATTACATCATCAAATACCTAAGCTTTAACTTTTACCTATATGTTGCGCATGAAATTTTACCTTTTTTAAATTAAAATAATTATATTTTTGACGTGATATAAACGATTTGAGCGGCATAAATGTTGGTAAAGTTTACTTGTTAGATATGTAAATACATAGGTATTCTGGGTTATGTATGTAAATACATGGGTATTTATGAAGATCCATACACAACACTCAAATCTTATGTATTTACATAGTTAAGACAATTTTAATTTTTATATGAGTAAAGTGTTAAAATAGTCCCTGATTATTTATATGAGGTTGTTTTAGTCTCATGGTTTGTTTATAGATCTGTCAAAATAGTTCTCGACTATTTTAAAATTTAGCTCTAATGGTTAAGAAAACAAAAAAGGAGGTACTACTAATTATTTTTTATAAGGATCTATTACATAGGGGTGCACAAGAGTTGAATCGAGTTGAGCTTGAGTCATGCCAAACTCAAGCCGAACTCGTTTGCCTAAATACGAGCTCGAGTTGAGCTCAAATGATGATTCGAGCTCGAATCATGGTACTAATAGTAGGCTTTTAAGCTTGATTGAAATCGCCGTGGGAACTCATTGGAGAAGCCATCTAAGTGATTGATCGCGAGAGAGAAGAAGAAGCACCCCAACAATTCACCGGAGAAAACATTGACCTGAATGGAATCTGGCTAGTCGAACCAAATCGCTATCCAATGAGTCGAGCCTCAATAAGCTCGTGATCATGCTCTGTGTATTCGAGCTCATTCAATAAACGAACTTGAGCTCGAGTTTGTGGCTTCATAAGCTCAACTTGTGAGCTTATTGACGGTCGAGCTCAAACCTACTCGGATCACTTAGTCGCTTACACCTACAACTTCCACATACCCTATAATGAAATTCAAATGAAATGTAGCTTTCGACTTAACATAAATGAATGGCAAGAATTTCTTCATCATTTTAATTGTACGTTAAATTATTAGTAGAGGAATGCATATATTTTTAATTAAATGGATTGTACTAATCCAATGTCTATATCTGGCCGTATGAGACATTTGACTTTAGCCTTTTGTTTTCCACAAATAATACATCCGGTCCTAACTTTAAAAAGTGACAGCCTACCAAATGAGAAAATATTACGTGCATGATCTGAATGTCTAGATAACGGTATAGATTACATCATATCATTATGTTCAGAATATCTAATATCTTAATGTAATATGTCTTCCTACATAACGAGAAAATTTTGCGTATGTCGTACGTATGCAAGTTACGTACGGACGACGGACGTGATATACAGACGAGGTGTTATTTTTTCCTTTTTTTCGCCCAATGTATAGCGTCCTTCGTCTGTATGTAGCTTGCGTACAGACGACGTATGTAAATTTTTTTTCCAACCTAACAACGTCATATTTCAACAACTCTTTAAATGTGGTATGTGAAATTGAATAAAATTCAACTAAAATGGAATTTATTTATTTATTTTTTAATATATTTCAAAGTAATGAATATATAAATGAATTGCTCATGCATCGATCCTATTAGTGAATATTCACATTGATGACATGCATTGACCTTCCAAGCCATAAGGAGCAACAAAGTCAACGGGCATTAGTGTTCAGGCGAATATAATCAGACAATGCTCGAGTCTATACAATTAGAAGTGATNAGACATTTGACTTTAGCCTTTTGTTTTCCACAAATAATACATCCGGTCCTAACTTAAAAATGTGACAGCCTAGCAAATGAGAAAATATTACGGGTATCATCTGAATGTCTAGATAACGGTATAGATTACATCATATCATTATGTTCAGAATATCAAATATCTTAATGTAATATGTCTTCCTAGATAACGAGAAAATTTTGCGTATGTCGTTCGTATGCAAGTTACGTACAGACGACGGATGTGATATACCGGCGAGGTGTTTTTTTTTTTTTTTCGCCAATGTATCGCGTCCTTCGTCAGTATGTAGCTTGCGTACAGACGACGTATGTAACATTTTTTTTCCTACCTAACAATGTCATATTTCAACAACTCTTTAAATGTGGTATGTGAAATTGAATAAAATTCAACTAAAATGGAATTTTTTTTTTTAAATTTATTTCAAAATAATGAATATATAAATGGATTGCTCATGCATGGATCCTATTAGTGAATATTCACATTGTGTGTGTGTGTGTGTGTGTGTGTGTGTGTCGAGGGACTGGGGGTATCTCTCATACATCTTTTGACATGAAAATTTTTGTTGGTATTCGTCCGTGAATTACACTCAATGAATAAAGTATAAAAAGAAGGAGAGAGAGAGGGTGGAGTGAACAATAATAAATGGTAATCTGTCGTGTTTTCTTCATAAAATGACCCACCTATTTAAAGAGAAGATGGTATAATATCGTGATGTTACATTTTTGCCCTTGCTTTAAAATGCTCCGTACTGTGATATTTATACTATTATATATATAAACATATATGAGTTTATCATTCGACTGTTCTTTAACTTGGTTGACTAAGTTTAATTGGCTTTAGGACATCAACAAGATCAACTCTGTCAGTTGAGATCCGCTTGCTTGGTTGAGATCTGCTTGATCTACTGAGCTTGGTCGATATGAGTCGACCAGTTGATATAGCTAGGTTGTTGGTCCTCGGTCTTTGATTAAGAGCCCCTAGGCTTTGTTGGGATGATTGGAAATACTAGGAAGTTGTTTTTTTCCCTTATGTGGGCTCTCTTTTGGTGGTTGTCTCACATACACTTTTGCCATGTTTCAGTCTCGGTGGCTGTCTCTTGCATCCTTCTGTCGTCTTTGGCCAGTCTCATGGTTTGGTTGGCTTTGACCTTGTTGACTTAGCTCAGACAGCTTCACTCGGTCACACAAGTAGACACATGATCTTTTGTCAGTGAGCCTACATTCGTTGTACTCTTTTCATTTGAACCGTTCAATCTCTTCAAGATCAAAGACGACACATTTTTGATATCCACAATATTATGAAAGTCTAATTCTCCTCATTTGAAATGCTATTTTCTCTTTGAACCACTTTCTCTAAACAATGATACAAAAGAGCATTTTGTAATTATAACATCATTCAACTAATCTATAAAAAGGGAATCCATTGCCCTCCTTCCTCATGNATATATATGTATATATATGTATATATATATATGTATATATATATATGTATATATGTGTGTGTGTGTGTATGTATGTATGGAGATCATGTCGAGGGACTGGGGGTATCTCTCATACATCTTTTTACATGAAAATTTTTGTTGGTATTCGTCCGTGAATCACACTCAATGAATAAAGTATAAAAAGAAGGAGAGAGAGAGCGTGGAGTGAACAATAATAAATGGTAATCTGTCGTGTTTTCTTCATAAAATGACCCACCTATTTAAAGAGAAGATAGTATAATATCGTGATGTTACATTTTTACCCTTGCTTTGAAATGCTCCGTACTGTGATATTTATAGTATTTTATATATAAACATATATGAGTTTATCATTCGACTGTTCTTTAACTTGGTTGACTAAGTTTAATTGGCTTTAGGACATCAACAAGATCAACTCTGTCAGTTGAGATCCGCTTGCTTGGTTGAGATCTGCTTGATCTACTGAGCTTGGTCAATATGAGTCGACTTGTTGATATAGCTAGGTTGTTGGTCCTCAGTCTTTGATTAAGAGCCCCTAGGCTTTGCTGGGATGGTTGGAAATACTAGGAAGTCCTTTTTTTTTCCCTTATGTGGGCTCTCTTTTGGTGGTTGTCTTAGATACACTTTTGTCATGTTTTAGTCTCGGTGGCTGTCTCTTGCATCCTTCTGCCGTCTTTGGCCAGTCTCATAGTTCGGTCGGCTTTGACCTTGTTGACTTAGCTCAGACAGCTTCACTCGGTCACACAAGTAGACGCATGATCTTTTGTCAGTGAGCCTACATTCGTTGTACTCTTTTCATTTGAAACGTTAAATCTCTTCAAGATCAAAGCCGACACATTTTTCATATCCACAATATTATGAAAGTCTTATTCTCCTCATTTGAAATGCTATTCTCTCTTTGAACCACTATCTCTAAACAATGATACAAAGAGCATTTTGTAATTATAGCATCATTCAACTAATCTATAAAAAGGGAATCCATTGCCCTCCTTCCTCATACCACTAAACCCATGGAGAAAGCAACAAATATCTTAAGAACCTCAATACATTCTTTGTTCACCAGCTATGACATCTTTGCCTCCATAGCCACACTCCTCATCCTCCCCTCATCTGCCTCCACTCTCCTCCTCCCTCCTCCCAACACCTCATCTCCTTCCTCCACCCTCCTCCATTTCATCTCCATCCAAAAACCTCAACTTTCCATCATTCCATATCCCAAATTCGCTNTATGTGGCATGTATGTAAGTCTCCCTAATAGTTATTAATATCATGTGGATTGAAATTGCCTATCATATACTTGATAGTTTAGTTTTGCTTGTTCATGTATGTATATTTGCATACATGCCACTTAATTCCTATGTATTAACATATGTATTATCTAAACTTTGCATACATGTCACCTCTTCTATGCATCAAAAGATGTATTTCACTTTCTGGAAGTTAAAAGTGTTGTAAAATTTAGGGCGAAACCAGAAGAAGAACACAGAGATTTAACGAGGTTCGACAAAGATGCTTACATCCTCGGGAGCGAGCGGCGAATTTCACTATTTTAGAAAAGTTAGATACTCATAAGTCTACAAATCTATTTATAGATAAAACTCACAGATAAATTTACAAACCCGCGCTCGCTCCCCCAACCCACTAATCCAAGAGATACATCTCTTCACACCAAGAGACACTCTTTTTCATTACCCAAATTTTCTGGTATACGAGCTATACCTGACAAAAAGGATGATATTTTTTCTATGATATAAAAGATTTAGATGGTATGAATGTAAAAATTAAATTTTGAGTCTTAGATATGTAAATACATAAGAATTGGGCGGTATTTATCTAAATGCCCCAACAAATCCAATTATAATTCAAGACTTTTTGGTCACTCAATTATAAATACTAATTGGTGCTAAGATTTCGACGCACGAAAAATTATTCCATACGGATCGGACACCGCACGCAGCTTGTGTGCAGTGTCCGATCCAGATCGTAAATCAGGTGATTTACGGTCCGGATGTATTTCGGTGGGCCCCACCTAAATTTAAAAAAAAAAACGGAAATAATCATGACCGTAAATCACCGTGATCTACGGTCAGGATCGGACACCGCATACAATAATTTCTCTCGACGCACACATCAAATCAATTCCCAAAATACTACATCATATGCCTTCATAACATCAATAAAAAATAATACAAAATTTCTTTGGTTTTTATATTTTTATTAATTTTTAATATATCAAATAATTTCACAATAAATTTAATTTCTCTAATTATTATAATTTTAAACTTCTTTTTTGTGTTCAAATATTAATATTAAAATACCTCTTTTTGAATTATATATATATATATATATATATATATAATACAATGCTATAGCGTAGCGCGTAGCCTAATCAATTGATGTGCATTGATAATAAGATTCTACTCTTGACAAATCGATGAAGTCCAGCTGACTAGCTGAGCTAACCGGCCAAGCCAACTTGTCAAACCAACTGGTCGAACGGTGGAACGAAAGATCTGTCGAAACAACCAGCCAACTCCAACGACCTAGTCCTATCAACTCGAACCAAACGGTCGAGCTAGTCGAAGCTGACTCACTATTTATCTTGGACACGCAAAACAAATGTTTTACTCTAATTGCAACATTTGTTTTTATGATATATATTGTGTCAAAACGTCATTGTCAGGACATTTTTAGACATTATAAATCTAAGCAATATAAAGTGATACAATCATATTTTATTATTATGAAATTTTTGTTTTGTTGCCATCCATTTGCTTCGTAACGGGGCAAAGTTGTACGTAAATATAAAATTCATTTAATTGGAAATTTATGACAGGTATTTACATATTTACCAGTAATTATTTACGTATTTACATATGCAATCAAATAAATGGTCAGAAGCTATCATACAAGCCCCCAGCCGTCATAATGTGTCTAACAATTCAAGTATCACCCTCCATAANATATATATATATGTATCATTTTAGTTTCTAAATCACATCAAAATATTTCATGAAATTATGAGTTTTACTTTTAAAAATGTTAATATTATTGAAAAATATTTATGTGATTTAGAGATTTGAATTTATTTTTGAGATGCTCAATGCACTCATCATCTAAATATATAGATAAAATAAAAAATATATATAAAAAAAGTTAAATTTTAGATTATTACCTTCCATTTTTTATTTATATATCAATATTTATTAATGCCAAACAATTTTCTTACATATCTAACACCTAAATTTTACTTTCTTACATTTCTACCACCCAAAACTTTCATATCACATCAAAAATAACACCATTTTAACTTTTATAAAGTGAAATCCATCTTTTCATGCATAGGTAGATAAGGTGGCACGTATGTAAGAAAATTAAGTTTAGGGGTTAGATATGTAAATTCATAGGAATTAAAGGTTATAAATGCACAAAATTTATAAAAATATCACAAAAATTTATTTTTTATGCAGAATGATATAACCCACATGAAATTCATCCTATATTCACCTGCTGGTAATTAAATCAAATAAAATATCAATTACAAACTGTCTGACTATGGTTCTCTGTGCAATTACAAACTGTATAAAAATGTAATTTTCTCACTAATGCTAATGTAATTACAAGCAAAATAAATGATCATAAACTCCCCCTGTATTCTACATATTTTCATTTTCGCCCTTCACCCGAAGGAGGGCGACCGGCCTACATACATTGGTTCTTGAATCTGATCTGCCATGACTGTTATGATTATCATGAGATGAGGAGCTGCTTCTATTAGCAGTGTTGGAGGAGTAATGGCTGCTGTTCCTGGCTGCAGGAACATCATGGTTGTGCTTCCCCTCGTAGGTCGTTATGACGGCTTTCGGGTCGGTTGAAGCCCTTTCGACGTGTTTTCGAACTTTGCAGCCCGCGCTCGTGCACTTGTAATAACTCCTGAAGAATAACATTTATAAAAATCATCGTCAACATCATTTAACTTCGAAATTTATTGGCATTTATGCCGCGTGGGCGGTAGCATGCGCCCAACAAAAAAAAATTAGAGTAAAGTGTGAAAATGGTATTTTGACCATTTACATAGTTTAGTAATAAACACGTTAAATTAGTATCTGGAGTGTTCTAACAACTCAAAATAGTCTTTATTAAGAATTATTACAACAGTATTAAAACAGTCTGAGAAATAAATTGAGACTTCTATAAACTCTAAGACAAAAATGACCACTCTGCAATGAGTCAGGGGACCATTTTGACAATTTTCTCAAAAATTTACATACTCGCACATATCTTATGTGATTATAATACTTATTTGAAATTTAAATTTATAACATGTTAGTGCTATAATTACATCAAAACATATGCATGAAAAGGTACATTTCAAAAGTAAAAAGTTAGTAATAGTGGTACTTTTGAGGTGATGTTAAAAGGATTTGATTGTTATGCATGTAAATTTCAAATTTTAGGTGTTAGGTATGTAAATATTTAAGAATTGTGGTATTTATGTGAATCCCCCAGCTTGATCACATTTGAGTACCTTATGATACAACATTGGCAGTTTGATGGTTCAGATAATGCAGCACATATAAGGTCAATATCTCATTGGTCAATCACAAGGGGGACTAGACTTTGCATGCATTTGTGTGTATTAATCACAAATTATACAGAAATATCTCCTTGTCTATGAAGATAATAAGAAAATCATGCTAAATATTTCATAAAAAACTAGACTTTTATGAAAAAAAAAAATCTAAATAGAAGTTCATTTAATTACATCATTAATATATTATCAAACCAAATAAGATTTGAAAAAAACAAATGCATTTCACTTTTATAGAGATAGTAACGATGGTATTTTTAATGTGATGTTAAAGATTTGAGTGGTGTGGATATAAAAATGAATGTTTAGGCGTTCGACATGTAAATACATAAGAAGAATTGTGTGACATGTATGTAATTTTTTTTTCTTTATTTAGAGCTGCACTAAATTATGTTCGTCTAAAGGGACATATTTAAGTCGACCTTAGCTGATAGAACACTTTGTGTAAATCAATTATAGCCTTATTGTTATTCACAACTCAAATTATAGAATGATAAAATGTAACATAATTTAGAGCAGCTCCAAATACATTGAGATGAGTTTTGAACTGCTTTAACTATAAATAACTTGAAACTCATTCATAGGGGTTATTGTGTAAAAAAAATTAGAAAGAGAATTGCATACCTTGGATAAGGATTTCCTTTTACCTTTTTTTGCCCATATTTGCGCCATCTGTAGCCATCATCCAAAAGATCAACTTCACTTGTTGTCTGAAGAATGATCCTTGGTTCTGTTACCGTCCTATGAGAAGATGACTCTATCATCCTAGTTTCCAAGTTTCTGTCGAATAAAACAAAGATTTCTTTATAGGGGCATTTACATAAATACCAAATAAACCTTACGTATTTACATGTCTAACACCTACTCATTCATATTGACATTAATACCACTCAAATCGTCAACATCACATCAGAAATACCATAATCATTATCGCTTTAAAAGTAAAAAAATAAATTTTTAATGCATATGTTTATGACACCAAAGGTTATAGTATAAATAACAAATTATGAATGTTAGATAAGTAAAAATATAAGAATTATGTGGTATGTATGTCAATTCCCCTTATTTTTTAGAAACACCGTGAAGTAAGCGAGCGGGTGAGTCGAAATTTATTGTGAAAGCGAACCTTCTTTTATGTTCAGGTTCACCATCTTCTGCTTCACCATCACCCAACTCCTCATCGTCGCTTGAACCTTCCAACTGCTCCGAAACTCCATGCCCCGATTCCTGCTCTTTGGTAGATAATAGACCAATCATACCATTGCTAGTTTCGTTGAGATGATCATCCTTTCGTAACAATTCAGAGTTATTCGTATCAGGATTTCCATTTAACTCGGCTCCACCTTCTTTCGACCGTCTATTTGGTATCGGACGATCATGATTGTGTTGTCCCATATAGATTATCTCCGTCACTTGGCCGTCGACGGAGCGTTCAACCTTTTTCTTAACCGGACACTTCACTTGGGTACATTTATAATAACTCCTCGGATACTCGCAACCTTTCACCTGCTTCTGCCCGTACTTGCGCCAGTTGTATCCGTCATCAGCAGGTTTATCGGCAACAATGGTGGCGGGCTGAGATATTTGATCAAAATCTGATGAAAAAGCAGATTCAGGATAGAGAATATTGGCGCCATGAGTGATGGGAAGCATAGGTTGGGAGGATGCTGCCATGTTAATGGTGGAGACTGGCTGTGTCAAGGAAGATGATAGAAGAGAAGAAGAAAATTCTCCTAAAGCATGTTGATGCGAATTTCCAAGGTTTGCCTGCATATAGCCATTCGTCCAGTGTCAAATTACTAATATCAATGATTTAGTAATTTAGTATTGGGGCAATGCGTAAAATGACAATGATAACGATGGAAAGGAGTGCTACGCAAGCTTTCGTGGGTTGGCATGAGATTATTTGATGAAAGAGTGATGATTTTGCATTGTTAGGATACTGAGAGTATTGGGTTTAGTCCCATATTGGATGTTTAAAAAATGTCATTATAGAAGTAACAAGTAGTTGACCATCACTCATAAACTTAAATTTTTTTGGTTAAAAAAGAGGCATTTACATACATACCACACAATTCTTATGTATTTACATATCTAGCACCTAAACATTCATATTTAAATGCATACCATTCATATCTTTAACATCACATCAAAATACCACCATCACTATCTTTTCAAATATCAAATACTCCTCATGCATAAGTTTATGACACCAAAATATTATAAATGTAAATATTAAACTTCGGGTGTTAGATGTGTAAAATACATAAGAATTGTTCGGTATGTATGTAAATTTACCTGAAAAAGAAATGCTAGATAGTTGACCCTCACCCATAAACTTTAAGTTTTTGAGTTTAAAATTAATTTGATCACTGGTATATTTGGCCCAACTTTGATCTCCGTATCATTTACATTCCTTCACAAAAAGGTGATATCAAAGACAAAGCTTAGCTAAGAGGCGAATAATGACCAATGTGGACATCTCTTTTATAAGGGAAAGATAGTCAAGGCATGAGAGAGGCTTGAAATCAAGTTGAATTCAAATAAAATAAAACATGATAACATATGTGCGGAGAATGCCGAAGGAAAAAATAGATCTTAAAAAAAAGAGAAACATAGGGATGAGTTCTTAGTTCTCACTCTTATATTACTTATTTTGAATAAACTTATAATAGATCTAAAAAAAAGAGAAACTTATAATCCTTAGTAGTAGAACGATTGCTGGTGGAAGAAAAATAATGGTTTGGCCTAACTATATACAATAAGAGCTATTAAACTAAACTTACAATTCTATTTGGAACAAGAAAGCCAGCACATAGCATTCCGGACTTCTAAGCATACCAATTAAAAGCCATGCCTGTAAAAGTCATGCCTGCTATGTATGTAAATACCTCTAAATAAAATAGTGCCCTGTGATGGCATAAAAGAATAAAATACAAGTTAATGCATATATATAGGTGCTTATATATATTTGTATCAAATAAAAAAATGGAAAAAACTAAGCTCTGCATAATATATACTTGAACCTCTAAATCTATAATATGTATAAAGTAGCAACAAGATATAATCTAAAAGATCCCTTGGCTATTTGTCCTTATCAACATGTGTAAACCTACTCCATTAGATCTTGATTATTTCTAAATCATCTTGCGTGCTCCTATTTTGCTTAGTTCTGGGGTACTCTTAGATCTGGATCTTAAAAATTGTACTCCATTAGAAACCTTTGCTTGTAACCTTGCTACAAAAACAAATTTTTTCTATGTATAATGAAGCAAAAAAAAAAAAACTAGGACATCACAATGCAACACAGTGCACAGAGAAAATCAAATAAAACATGTCACAGAAATAATTTATGATCAACAATTTCTAATTTGAAATTTTAATAGATTTGATGCACCGTGCATAAAAAATAAAAAATAAAAAATACAAATGGCTATCAATCCAACATTTGCAAAAAAATATCTCAATCTAATGCAAAGAAAATAACTAAACTAGCTAAACACCAAATAAACAACTCCAAAGTAATCACATGAGCACCAAAAGAATTGCACTAGGATAGATGAAACATAAACTAATTAATTTGGATTCATATCTCATAGGTCTATCAACAAATGATTAGATTCAAGTATATGGCCAAAATTAGAAGAAATGGGAGCTGTTTGAAATATGAGAAAAATAGAATGTATATCTCATGTAGTACTACACATAAATAATTGAGAATATTATTATATAAAATTAATCAGAATAGTTGTGGTAAAATTTAAACAATGGACATGCAATAAAATCAACTAAAAATTACAATAAAAAATACCAATTTCAAAAGAATGTTTCCTACAATGAAACAATTAGATTGTGACAATCAGAATTTTTAACTATCAAGATATAATTAGCTTTATCCAAAAAAAAAAGCCGTGATTTTGTCCCCATAGGCAGCTTCCTAAGAGGTCAGATAAGAGTGCTCCAACAAGAGCATGCTTCCTATGTGTGTTACCATAAGCAAGCATCGTATACCACAAAATAAATACAAAGGAGATCAATTAAACATATAAAAAAGATGCACTGAGATCTATATAGTTCAGCCTCGCCTCAAGTCCACATCCATGAAAATGAGAGATGACAAAGATATCATAAACATAATGTATAAATTTACTAAGCCTTCCCAAATCCCAAGTACAAGCAAATGCTTATTAAGAAGAAACTCAAAAAAAAAGTCACATATGAGTTTTAAATAAGATCATGGTATCAACCCAAAGTTCAATGATGTGAAAGAGACAATAGAGACAACTCTATCGCAAGCTATTAAAACAATCTCTAATTATTTGAGAAAACCACAAAGGGCCCTTGCATAGAACTATTCCTTCGAGCTAACACTTTAGTAGCAATAAAATTCATATACTAGAACTAAAGAAAATGGTCAATATTTGATATGATGAAATTTCATGCCATGTAACAATCCTAAACCAACAAAACCATAATATGTGGACCTGAGATCGTGTCCTCTTCCTCACATGAATCACTTGATTCCATCTTTGCCCTGATTAGCATGCAAATCATGTGATTCTCCCACCTCCATGAACCTCGAGTTGTGATTTAAGAAGTTTAAACAACTATTTAAAATTATTCAATTGAAGGTGTGCTTTGAGGCCCACCTCAACTCAATTTCAAAGAACACTTTTAGGCATATGCCTCGAGAAGCTTGGGCGGCACATAAGCCTCACATTAGTTGAGGTGCGCCTCAGGGCATGTCTCTCCTCAATCCTACTAAAGTGTGCACCCCTCAAGCTTATTTTTTTTCTTATGCTAGATGATTCAAACATGAGTCGAAGCCTCACTCTGATGTGCAAGAGCTCCCATCTCCCCACTCAGCCTTCCTAGCGCTGCCACCCACTACTTTTGTCGCCATCACCGCGGCTATTCCGCCGCCTGCTTCTTCTGTTATACCTTCTACTGCTCTTGCTAAAGTCACCCCCATCTCCTGCTCATGTTGGTGTTGTAGCCTACTGCTCTAGCTTTTAATTATTTATTACATTCTTATTTAGAAATATGAAGATTATTATGTTGTTTGAGTAATAAGAATGGAGCCGTTTACTATGCTAAATTCATCTTATTTCTATGATATTTTATGTTACATATTTCATTTTTATGTTAGTTTGATGACTTAATCAGTTGTTGTTTACATTGTATTTTTATTTTACGCAACTTGTTACATGATAACTTGCAACTTACGTAATTTGTATTTCATATAAACACAATTTATCACTTTTTAAAATGCTAGATTGATAATATATTTTTTTAATATATTTATAAGTTATGATGTTAATAAATTATTTTTTCTCCTTTATTTTAATTTAAGCAATTTTCAAACTTTGAGGCATACGCCTCTGACCTCTTTGAGGCTTATGCCTCATCTAGTGAATGAAAAATGCCCCAATACCCAATTGTACAATATTAAACATTGGTTCAAACATGAACATTGGTCTCCCTTGCTCATCCCTTACTCCTCGTAGCTGCTAACCCTCATTCCTCCTTAAATTAAAGATAAAAAATAGATAAGCCTCCTCATGCTCTACTTCATTGATCAAGAATATCAAAAATAACTACTTTTTTTTCTCGTTTTTCTTCTCCTTAGTGCCATAAGGATGTCATACTAAGTCCTCAATCTAAAATCCTCTTCGTTCAAGGTCTTTGTTCAATGTCATTGTAATTATTTTTATTGCTTGTGTGCCTTGCAAAAATTTTGTTAAGATCACTCCTTGACCTTTGCAATTGAAATCGTAATCCTTGTCATTTTGATATAGGTATGTCAAGTTCTCCTAAACCATAACTAAAGTTTAAATTTAATAATATTTATGTTAAGCCATACAATTAAATTTAATATCATATGCTTATTTCATAAAATTAATAATTACTTCGAGTTGATGGTGAGATAAATTTTGGTGTCAATATTGCATTTATATTAGTTAACCACCAGTTTTAATGATTATATGCGATTTTATTTTAATTGAGGTTCTTATCATGTAGGACATTTAAGTTGATTATTAACCTGACATGATTAGATTGGATCTCAGTTAATTTTGATTTTTGGATTACTCGTTTTGAGGTAACTATTTATTAGAGGATAGATGTATCATTCTTCACCATGAGCGTTATTTTTATGTTTGTAAAATGTTCTTAGATATTTTACAGAATATCAATCCTACAAGTCACATTAAATAATCATCATATATACACTTGTAGACGTCATTAAATGTTCATAATGAAATATTATGTGATGTGAATAGCATGTCATGAATTATTGTTGTATAAATTCCAGAATATTAAAATAATCCTTATAACAACAGCATTCTTTATATACATTATCTTAGTTAAATATATTATATCTAATTACTGCAATTATATTTTTATTATGAAGATATCACGAACCATATTACTTATTTATAATATATAGAATATATATAATTGCTTGCAATGGACATGTAATTCAATAGAACTTTTTTGNTTTATATACATTATCTTAGTTAAATATATTATATCTAATTACTGCAATTATATTTTTATTATGAAGATATCATGAACCATATTACTTGTTTATAATATATAGAATATATATAATTGCTTGCAATGGATGTGTAATTCAATAGAACTTTTTTGAATATTGTCTAGTCAAGTTAACAGGCACAACCACAAGGTGAAGACTTTTAAAAATCATTAGAATTTCAAAGATTGGTGTCGACCTTCTCAATTTCAAAGTGTCCTAGTAAATTAACTATAAAAATATACAAAAATAAAAAAGACATGATAGAGGATTAATGAATTATCTTTAGATATGCATATTAGTGTTGCAANATTAGAATTTCAAAGATTGGTGTCGACCTTCTCAATTTCAAAGTGTCCTAGTAAATTAACTATAAAAATATAAAAAAATAAAAAAGACATGATAGAGGATTAATGAATTATCTTTAGATATGCTTATTAGTGTTGCACATATATATGCTAGTAAGGAAAAGAATTGCTTATAGTTTTCATATGACTATAAACACCAGTATATTTTATTTTAAAACATAAAATAACTTTTTATTCATGTAATAAAATATTACTTGAACTGAATAATTTGATAATACTTATTACAATATTATTCATACTAAATCAGGCCTCTTTTATTTCTCATGTTGCATGCCTCAATACTTTGAGTCATTTACGCTTTCAAAAATAGAATTTGTTTATTGGGTGTGAATTATTAAACTCATTCGTTGTAAAATTTTCTTATAATAGATCCTACCATGTTGTTTAGTGGGTCGTCGTTGCAGGAGCAAATTTCTTAGCAGTCGTATTGCATTTCGTATTTAAGTTTTATTATAGTTTATATTTGCACTTCTATTGGGTTAGACTGGTTTTCGATTAAGTTGTTGTTTTTCCGATGATTTATTACTTATTGTTTTTGCTTCTTCGATGAACTGTTTTGATAAATTTTATTGATACATTTTTTTTTTTCTATGCTTATAATTATTTGTATATGAAACTTTCCGATTGCAAATACAAAAAATATTTAGTTGATCTTGGCTTTTAAGGTTTACGGCAAAATTTGAGCTTAACCCCTTCATCATGCCCTATATTACCAGAGTGTACCACCTTCCGAACTCAAAACATGGCATATTATTACCCACAAAATCACTAATAAGAAATAGATTATCAACCACTAGACCATCATATATGGAATAATAGAGGAAAAATACCAAATCAAAACAATGGTTTAAAACCAATACCTGATCAATTCACAATCAAATCTATCATGACAACAGTAATTAAGTCAAATAATAGCCAATAAGTTTTCCACAATTTAAAGCTTTTAGAACAAATATGGACTAAAATCAATGCCTAATTCCCTCCATACACCCTCAGCTTCAACAACATGATTGGAATAACTAATCCTAATCACCATTAACTAAGGATTAATCACAAGCTTCTATGATTGGAAACTATTCTAAACAAAAGGCCAGCTTCCCCGTATCTAATTTAAACGTTTAAAAAGTCCTTTCAACTCTTCAATTCCTCCACCATTATTCACTAAATTCAAGTTGATTTCACAAAAATCAGAGAACACCAGAGTGACGAAGGTGCGAAAAAACTGGAGAGAAATCCTCACCACACCTAAACCCAAAAGTAACGCCCAAAACACAATGAAGAACATCAATCATGGNATAATTTTAATTATTTGATAAAATATAATATGATTGATATTCGTCTGATGCTAAATCAATTAGAGTTGAATGCAACATTAAACCTTTTGTTTTGAGTTTTCGTGTTATTTTGTTGATTAATAAAATTTCATCCATCAAGATTAATCTCTAAGTTCTAAATAGGACTGTAAATGAACCAATGCACTCTGTGAATAGCTCGAAATTGGCTCAAACAATATTCGGTTAAGTTTGTTCATTTTCATAAAAAAACAAGTTTAAATATGTTTTAAAAACACGAAGGTTAAATAAACTAAACTTAAACGCTGTTCAACTGGCCTAATCAGATTCATGGACAACTTATTTGTCGTTGAAAAAGTAACTTATTAAATCCCTTGTATTAAACTTAATGAAAGTTCACATAATATATGATATATTATTTAAATAAATTTTAATTAATTATATCTTTAATGAAAAGATAGGCACTCATTCTAATTTTTAGCTTATTTATTAATTTGTTGAAGTATTCGTTCAATTAACATGAACAATCCAAGTCCAAGCAAGGCAAGATCAAATTTGAATNTTATTTGTCGTTCAAAAAGTAACTTATTAAATCCTCGATATTAAACTTAATGATAGTTCACATAATATATGACATATTATTTAAATAAATTTTAATTAATTATATTTTTAATGAAAAGATAGGCACTCATTCTAATTTTTAGTTTGTTTATTAACTTGTTGAAGTATTCGTTCAATTAACATGAACAATCCAAGTCCAAGCAAGGTAAGATCAAATTTGAACATTCAAAAAGGCTCCACTTGAGCTCGAGAAGAACATGAACAATTTATAATGTAACCAAGTCAAGTATAATCTACGACATATTTGATCCTCCAATTACAACCTNTATATATATATATATATATATCGATATTTTAAATATGTGCCTTGAAATGTGTATTTCACGCTTCAAAAGTGATAATCGTATTGTTGAATTCAAATCTGTGTCAGAAGCACGCCTAAGAAATAGAGCGCAAAAGAGAGGAAAAAGACAGAGAGAGCGCACTAAATGATGACAGTCATGACCATGATAGCTACGGTTGAAGGGTTGACAGGGAAGTGTTGGTCGCCTGAGATCCGGGTGGTTCTTATCATCTGTCAGGCTGGATTGAAGAATGTCGGTGGATTCATTTGCACGAGATTTATTATCGGTGGCTCTTTGAGAATATAGTCGAGTTTCGTCCTCCACAGTATTATTTTCTCCCTGGCCCGCAAGAGCTGACCGGGTACATAAAACAAGGGTGTTATATGTAAATATATAAGAATTGGAGGGTATGTGTGTAAATGTCCCTATTGTTTATTGGAAAACATGAAATCGGTCTTTTTGGAAGTATTAAAGGGTTATTGTATTGCTTCGTGGAAAGTTGATGGGCGTGGAAATTTGTATGGGTGAAAAGGAGCGAGTTAGGGAAGATGAAATGGAGCTAAATTCACTCCAAATTAAATTCAGATTCAAATGTGATAGTGTTGACTAAAATAGTACTAGGGCTAAGGATACGTTGACTTTGAGCTATATGTGTTTGATGAGCTAACAAATCAAATTTAAGCAAGCTCAAAATTGAGGAAAATATTGAGACTGATTACGGGTCGGATGCGGTCACGCTGATGTGGATTGCACGCGGTTCAATCGGGTCGTAGTTTGAACGTGCAGTCGACGCAGGTAATATTTTCTCATCAAATTGACTCATTAGCTAGTGACATAACACGATAATAAAAATATTGATATAAAATACACTAAAAAATATTAAAATTTAAGACTTTATCTATAAATTATTAAAAATATATTTATTTTTATTATTTAATTTTTCTATTAAATTATTTCTTATTATTGATCTCATTATTATTCATTCCATTTGTTATTTTATTCTAGCACTAATTTGGATTAATATTATTTTATCTCTTTCATAACGAACAAATTAATTTGTGAATTAGCTTGAGCTTGAGCTTGAGCTCAATCTCAACTTGACGCATTTACACAATAAAGATAATTTATAGGATTAGTTAAGGCCCGTTTGGTTTGCCAAAAATGAAACAAAATGTATTTATAAAGTACTAAGATTACATTGTATTTGAAATAGTTTCGAGTTGTTTGGTTTACTGTAAAATAAACTTATGTTTCATACTTTTTTGTTTGATTTGAAGTTGATTGAAAACAACGTATTTATATTGGCAAATGGTAGCGAGTGAAACAACGGGCAGTGGCACTGGTTGGGGACTGCAGCGGGCTGCGAGGGACAGCCCCACGACAGTGGGCGGCAGACAGGCAACGGCGGGNTGTAGCCACTTTTCTTCCATTTAGCTCCAATTCTTTGAATAATTTAGCTTCCATTCATTCTTCACAAAGCTGTNTGTAGCCACTTTTCTTCCATTTAGCTCCAATTCTTTGAATAATTTAGCTTCCATTCATTCTTCACAAAGCTGCATTATATGTTTCCCCAACCTACTAACCATTCTGAGAATTCTATCTGCCTGAGGATGCATTCTATCTCCAACAGTGAACTCATGAACCACATCATCGAGCTCCAACCAGCTCGAACCAGCCCGCTTTTGCCCGAGATCATCTCTCATCTTCAACCTAGCCTTAGCCATTCCATCCCATTTTGCAGCTGAGGCATATATGTTAGAAATAATTGCAAAGTTACCCTCATCTGATAATTTGAGTTTCATCAACTCATCAACAACCTTCTCAGCAAGGCCCACATTGTCATGAACCCTGCATGCATTGAGAATGCTGCCCCATATTACAACATTCGGCTCGAAAGGCATCATCTTGGCAAGATTATATGCCTCCATTAAAACACCTCGGCGGGCTAGAAGATCGATAAGGCATCCATAGTGCTCAATCTTAGGGGTGATCCCATAGTCCTTTTGCATGGCGGAGAAATACCTTCGAGCCTCATTGACAAGTCCCATGTGAGTACAGGCGCATAGCACGCCTATGAAGGTAATGCCATCGGGCATGAAATCTTCACCCTCCATTCGAGCGAAGAGATCTAAGGCTCTCTCGCCATGCCCGTGCATGGCAAGGCCATGAATCATGGAGTTCCAGGACATCAAATCCTTCACTTTGGTTTCTTCGAAGATGATCCATGCTTCATCTGAATCGCCGCATTTTGAATACATATCGATGAGTGCATTGCTAATCTGAGTCGTAAACCTCTTGACTGAAGCATGANAAGGCCATGAATCATGGAGTTCCAGGACATCAAATCCTTCACTTTGGTTTCTTCGAAGATGATCCATGCTTCGTCTAAATCGCCGCATTTTGAATACATATCGATGAGTGCCTTGCTAATCTGAGTCGTAAACCTCTTGACTGAGGCATGGNAGCTTGAGATGTTGTCTGGTTGAATCGAGATCCGGGCGGCTATGCACCAGGATGCTGAAATGGTGACCGGTCGGGTCATGACCATGAAAGCTATGGTTCAAGGGTTGACCGGGAAGCGTTGGTCATCTGAGATCCGGGTAGTTCTTATCANAGCTTGAGATGTTGTCTGGTTGAATCGAGATCCGGGCGGCTATGCACCAGGATGCTGAAATGGTGACCGGTCAGGTCATGACCATGAAAGCTACGGTTGAAGGGTTGATCGGGAACTGTTGGTCGTCTAAGATCTGGGTGGTTCTTATCATCTGTCAAACTGGATTGAAGAATGTCGGTGGATTCATCTGCACGAGATTTATTATCGGTGGCCCTTTGAGAGGATAGCTGAGCTTCGTCCGCCATGGGATTATTGACCGGGTACATAAAACAAAGGTGTTATATGTAAATATATAAGAATTGGAGAGTATGTATGTAAATATATAAGAATTGGAGGGTATGTATGTAAATGTCCCTATTGTTTATTGGAAAACTTGAAATCGGTCTTTTTGGAAGTATTAAAGGGTTATTGTATTGCTGTCGTGGAAGTTGATGGGCGTGGAAATTTGTATGGGTGGAAAAGGAGCGAGTTAGGGAAGATGAAATGGAGATAAATTCACTCCAAATTAAATTCAGATTCAAATGTGAAATCGTTGACTAAAATGGTTCTAGGGCTAAGGTATACGTTGACTTTGAGCTCCGCTCTACAAATTGACTCATCTGTGTTTGATGAGCTCGGCACACGGACGTGGATTGCACGCGGCCCAATCACTACGGCCCAATCAGACCGCCGTCTGAACGTGCAGTCGCCGCAGATAATATCNCCGCTCTACAAATTGACTCATCTGTGTTTGATGAGCTCGGCACACGGACGTGGATTGCACGCGGCCCAATCAGACCGCTACGGCCCAATCAGACCGCCGTCTGAACGTGCAGTCGCCGCAGATAATATTTTCTCCTCAAATTGACTCATTAACTCGTGACATAACACGATAATAAAAATATTGATATAGAATACGCTAAAAAATATTAAAATTCAAGACTATTTATAAGTTATTAAAAATATATTTATTTCTATTATTTAATTTTTCTATTAAATTATTTCTTATTATTGATCTCATTATTGTTCATTCCATTTGTTATTTTATTATAGCACTAATTTGAATTAATATTATTTTCTCTTTCATAATGAACGAATTAATTTGTGAATTAGCTTGAGCTCGAGCTCGAGCTCGACTTGACACATTTACACCCTAAAGATAATTTATAGAATTAGTTAAGGCCCGTTTGGTTTGCCAAAAATGAAACACAATGTATTTATAAAGTACTAAGATTACACTATATTTGAAATAGTTTCGAGTTGTTTGGTTTACTGTAAAATAAACATGTTTCATATTTTTTGTTTGGTTTGAAGTTGATTAAAAACAACGTATTTACATTGGCAAATGGTAGCGAGTGAAACAACGGGCAGTGGCGTCGGTTGGGGACTGCAGCGGGCTGCAGCGGGCTGCAGCTGGCTGCGAGGGACGGTGGGTGGCAGACAGGCAATGACGGGCGGTGGGTGGCAGCAACAGGCAGCGACCGAAGGGCGGGAGACAGCGATAGACGGGAGGCGTCGGCGGCNGGAGACAGCAATAGACGGGAGGCGTCGGCGGCGGCAAGCGGTGGCGGCAGGCAGGGACAACTTGCCTATAACATTTTACATAAATGATGTAATTTAAATTCGGTCAAATCAGTCGAATTCTAAAAACCAAAATAACTTCAAATTCATTATAATTTTGCATTGTATTTGCAAATTTCATACCAAACATAAAATTTTCTTAAATCCCTGCAAAAAATTTACAGTGCACAACTGATTCACTCAACCAAACGACCCCTTAATTTAACACGTAAATGGAATATCCGTGGCAGTTTGGTTTTCCTATTTTGTATTTTAAAACTTAGATTAAATTATATTGAGATAAATAGTTTATATTATGATTACTCCCTATTAAAGTATGTGAGATAATTTTTTTTTTTTCATTTTTGCAAATAATGTAANCAAAAAATTTACAGTGCACAACTGATTCACTCAACCAAACGACCCCTTAATTTAACACGTAAATGGAATATCTGTGGCAGTTTGGTTTTCCTATTTTGTATTTTAAAACTTAGATTATATTATATTGAGATAAATAGTTTATATTATGATTACTCCATATTAAATTATGTGAGATAATTTTTTTTTTTCATTTTTGCAAATAATGTATTTTTTTGTCTAAATTATCTTAACTTGATGGCATGACTGATGCATTA
>JXCR01137963.1:95177-106235 GCA_002079205.1 Phalaenopsis hybrid cultivar | reverse complement strand
ATATATATATATATATATATATATATATATATATATATGTTATGTAGGCAAGAAGTGGACAGATCAATTTGAAGCTTAAGTCAAATGGATAGCCTCCTATAATATATATCATTTCCAAACATAGATTATAAAGTTCATTAAATATTATCTTTGTGTCAAATATAATCATAATGTTTTATTGGTATTTTTTCACTTTGACTTTATCTTTCTTAGTTGTTTATAATTTTCATTGCACTCGTAAGCCACGAATAATCATGCATGCAACGTGGGTCTCTCAAATCATCGCCACGTGCCACATTGGCACCTTGGTTAAACATTGGAAGATTTGGTCAACTACTTCCACATATCAAGCAATCATCTCCTCTATTCATGAAAGTTTGGTCAACCACAAGAAAGCCTAATCAAAAAAGACAAATGGCATTTGAAGATGTTCAAAGACAATGACACTCATCAAGGATGTTAACATTTGAGACAATCCATTGACATACAAACCGCTTAATCCCTAAGTATTTATTTCTAACAATCAAACATGACTTTTTATATTTGGACCAACCAAATCTTTCATATCACATAAAAAATACTACTATTTTAACTTTTAAACAGTGAAATCCACCTTTTCATATAACTAAATTTAAGAAAATTCTAATAGAAATTGATTGAGAACTTACTTGATCAGCCAGTCCACCAAGCATATACCTTCTGATCCCTCATTTCAATCCGAAGACCGGAAGCTTTACGGAGGTTCAACGAAAGAGCTCAACATGAATTTCGATCAAGAAATGCAACGATCCATCGTTCACACATTGCACAATTCCGCGAAGAATTTCATTTAATCTCTAACCGGTGCATAGCGAATAATCGCCGGCTTCGATCATTCGGCAATACGTTTTTTAGAACATTGCATAATTCTGTATGGTAGTGAGGTTTGTTTATGAAGACTTCCTTCTTCAACAAATGCAATCTCAGCTTAATCAAAGCATGAAAGCTAGCTTGATATAGTTCCCCTTCTTTTTTGTGAAATTTACATACATAACCACACAATTCTTATGCATTAACATATATATAACACCTAAAGTTTAATATTTACATTTCTTAAACCTGTTATTAAAACCTATACATGAAAAGGTGCATTTCACTTTTAAAAGATTAGTCACAGTAGTATTATGATGTGATGACAAAGATGTGAGTGCTATGTATGTAAATATGAATTTTTTGGCGCTAGATGTGTAAATATATAAGAATTGTGTGGTATGTATGTAAATGGCCCCTCCTTTTTTTCTGTGCACACATTAAGAAAGGTCTGTTAAATATGCAAGCTTTGTTCTTCTCCCAAATCAACAAAGCAGTACTCCTAATCCAATCTGCTTCAAAAAAACAGGATATAAATGCCACAGAAATGTAGTCATTTTCCTTCCATTTAGCTCCAATTCTTTGAATAATTTAGCTTCCATTCATTCTTCACAGAGCTGCTTTATATGTTTCCCCAACCTACTAACCATTCTGAGAATTCTATCTGCCTGAGGATGCATTCTATCTCCAACAGTGAACTCATGAACCACATCATCGAGCTCCAACCAGCTCGAACCAGCCCGCTTTTGCCCGAGATCATCTCTCATCTTCAACCTAGTCTTAGCCATTCCATCCCATTTTGCAGCTGAAGCATATATATTGGCAATAATTGCAAAGTTACCCTCATCTGATAATTTGAGTTTCATCAACTCATCAACAACCTTCTCAGCAAGGCCCACATTGTCATGAACCCTGCATGCATTGAGAATGCTGCCCCATATTACAACATTCGGCTCGAAAGGCATCATCTTGGCAAGATTATATGCCTCCATTAAAACACCTCGGCGGGCTAGAAGATCGATAAGGCATCCATAGTGCTCAATCTTAGGGGTGATCCCATAGTCCTTTTCCATGGCAGAGAAATACCTTCGAGCCTCATTGACAAGTCCCATGTGAGTACAGGCGCATAGTACGCCTATGAAGGTAATGCCATCGGGCATGAAACCTTCACCCTCCATTCGAGCGAAGAGATATAAGGCTCTCTCGCCATGCCCATGCATGGCAAGGCCATGAATCATTGAGTTCCAAGACATCAAATCCTTCACTTTGGTTTCTTCGAAGATGATCCATGCTTTGTCTAAATCGCCGCATTTTGAATACATATCGATGAGTGCATTGCTAATCTGAGTCATAAACCTCTTGACTGAGGCATGAATCCTCTTGCCCAAACCGAGCAAGCCCGACTCGGCACAAGCGGCGAGAATGCTAATAGTAGCCAAAGGATCGAGTTCGAATCCAGCTTCCTCCATTTTGTTCAATAAGGTTGAAGCCTCCACAGCAAGACCTTTTTCAGCATAACCAGATATCATAATTGTCCATGTAACCAAATTCCTCAATCCCATTTTATCAAATAACATCTTCGCGGTCTCCATATCTCCCTTCTTGCAATATCCCAACACTATAGTAGACCAGGAAACAACATTTTTATCAGGAATCCTTTGAAACAAATCTAAAGCAGTGTCCATATCACCCACCTTCACATATCCATCCAACAATCTGTTCCAGCTTACAATATTCCTCTCAGGCATTTCCTCAAACACCTTACGAGCATCCCCAATCTCCCCTGCTCTTACCAATGCCCCAACGATCGAGTTCCACGAAACAACATCTCTAAGCACCGTTTCATCAAACACCTTCCGCGCAAGAGCAAGTTCACCAGCCCTAGAATACGAACAAATGAGAGAATTGTGAACAAAAACATCACCTGAAAACCCCAACCTGAAGACATGAGAGTGGATCACCTCCACGCGGCGAAGATGGCCATGGAAGGACCTGAGGAGGAAAGAGTAGGTAAAGGAGTCGGCTTTGATGGCGGAAACCTGCATGANAGATGGCCATGGAAGGACCTGAGGAGGAAAGAGTAGGTAAAGGAGTCGGCTTTGATGGCGGAAACCTGCATGCGAGAGAATGTGGAGAAGGAGAAGGGGAGGCGACAGAGAGAGTAGGCGGAGATGAGCTTGGAAACGACAATGGGGTCGCGGTGGATGCAAAGACGGAAGATTTGAGAGTGGATTTGGACGAGGGAGTTGGGATCGGAGCATTTATGGAGGTCGGAGAGCTTCTGCCCCAGGAGGCGACGGTGGGATTTGAATTGGGGAGGACGGAGGGGGGAGGTCATGGGCTGTTTTGAGCTGAAAAAAAAATTAAAAAACTGATATTTAAGTAAGATATAGGATCTGTTTGGGCAGGTGATAAGTTGATTAAAAATAATCTGCTGATAAAATTAGGTGCGGCGACTATTATAAAATTTTATTTTCTTGAAAAATCAAACCACTGCTAGAAAGCTGATAAGCTGATTAAAAATAATATGTTGATAAGATGAGTGCAATGTGAAAACACTGCTTTCAACATTTTTAAAACGCGTAAGCTGTCAAAACACAGTCTACCTAAACAGTCTAGATGCGTTTTCAAAACATCACTGCACCAAATAAGCTACCTCAAAGACCTGCCTATGGAATAGTGTTGGGGGATGAGAGAGGTAGAGAGAGAGAGAAATATCACGGTAAAAAACAGTAAATTTGTGTATCTTTTATTCGTGAAATGGACTTTCTATTTATAAAAATAGGTCTTTGTACAATTACTTACTGTACCCACATAAAGAATCATACATAAGATTTGTGTGATATGTATGCGAGTCTTCATAGTATGAGTATCATTCTCTTCATCTTGTTACCAAGTGATCGGCCAACATGAAGAATCATACATTGTAGAAGAAAATGAGTTGGGCTTATATATTAATAAAAAATTAAATAAATTGCAGGACTATATATTTTATAACACTTCAACTTATTTTAAAACTAATACATAATTTAAATCTAAGATGGTTATTATAATATATTATATTTATGTAAAAACAAATCATGAAATTATAAATATTATCATGAGAGAAGTTTCGTGTTCGGCCTTTTCAAAAAAAAATATGTTCACTCTTATTCAAATTGACTCGTGAATAATATGTTCATGATCGGTTCGATTCAAATCCACTTGCTCGTTTGAGCTCATGGTTGTGTTAAAATTAGTTCGAATAGTTTAATAAATACAAAATTTAATTTTTTTTAAATTCAACATAAAATATCAATATAAAAATTATTATAAAAATATTGTTTATTTATTTAATTCGAGCTAAAGTGATTCGAACAAGATCGAATAAAAATTAGTTCGTGTTCAACAACTTTATAAATCGAGGTAAAAAAAGTGTATCTGACCAGTTCATTTGCTTAACAAATGAATNAAATTAGGTGCGGCGACTATTATAAAATTTTATTTTCTTGAAAAATCAAACCACTGCTAGAAAGCTGATAAGATGAGTGCAATGTGAAAACACTGCTTTCAATATTTTCAAAACGCATAAGCTGTCAAAACACAGTCTACCTAAACAATCTAGATGCATTTTCAAAACATCACTGCACCAAATAAGCTACCTCAAAGACCTGCCTATGGAATAGTGTTGGGGGATGAGAGAGGTAGAGAGAGAGAGAAATATCACAGTAAAAAACAGTAAATTTGTGTATCTTTTATTCGTGAAATGGACTTCCTATTTATAAAAATAGGCCTTTGTACATTTACTTACTGTACCCACATAAAGAATCATACATAAGATTTGTTGATATGTATGCGAGTCTTCATAGTATGAGTATCATTCTCTTCATCTTATTACCAAGTGATCGGCTAACATGAAGAATCATACACTGTAGAAGAAAATGAGTTGGGCTTATATATTAATAAAAAAATTAAATAAATTGCAAGACTATATATTTTATAACACTTCAACTTATTTTAAAACTAATATATAATTTAAATCTAAGATGGTTATTATAATATATTATATTTATGTAAAAACAAATCATGAAATTATAAATATTATCATGAGAGAAGTTTCGTGTTCGGCTTTTTCAAAAAAAATGTGTTCGCTCTTATTCAAATTGACTCGTGAATAATATGTTCATGATCGGTTCGATTCAAATTCATTTGCTCTTTTCAGCTCAGGTTTGGGTTAAAATTAGTTTGAATTGTTTAATAAATACAAAATTTAATATTTTTTTAAATTCAACATAAAATATCAATATAAAAATTATTATAAAAATATTGTTTATTTATTTAATTCGAGCTAAAATGATTCGAACAAGATCGAATAAAAATTAGTTTGCGTTCAACAACTTTATAAATCGAGGTAAAAAAAAGTGTATCTGATCAGTTCATTTGCTTAACAAATGAACNTATCATAATTGTCCATGTAACCAAATTCCTCAATCCCATTTTATCAAATAACATCTTCGCGGTCTCCATATCGCCCTTCTTGCAATATCCCAACACTATAGTAGACCAAGAAACAACATTTTTATCAGGAATCCTTTGAAAAAAATCTAAAGCAGTGTCCATATCACCCACCTTCACATATCCATCCAACAATCTGTTCCAGCTTACAATATTCCTCTCAGGCATTTCCTCAAATACCTTACGAGCATCCCCAATCTCCCCTGCTCTTACCATTGCCCCAACCATCGAGTTCCACGAAACAACATCTCTAACCACCGTTTCATCAAACACCTTCCGCGCAAGAGCCAGTTCACCAGCCCTAGAATACGAACAAATGAGAGAATTGTGAACAAAAACATCACCTGAAAACCCCAACCTGAAGACATGAGAGTGGATCACCTCCACGCAGCGAAGATGGCCATGGAAGGACCTGAGGAGGAAAGAGTAGGTAAAGGAGTCGGCTTTGATGGACGAAAACTGCATGCGAGAGAATGTGGAGAAGGAGAAGGGGAGGCGACAGAGAGAGTAGGCGGAGATGAGCTTGGAGACGACGATGGGGTCGCGGTGGACACAAAGACGGAAGATTTGAGAGTGGATTTGGAAGAGGGAGTTGGGATCGGAGCATTTATGGAGGTCGGAGAGCTTCCGCTCCAGGAGGCGACGGTGGGATTTGAATTGGGGAGGACGGAGAGTGGAGGTCATGGGCTGTTTTGAGCTGAAAAAAAAAAAATAACTGATATTTAAGTAAGATATAGGGTGTGTTTGGGCAGGTGATAAGCTAATTAAAAATAATCTGCTGATAAAACAAGTTGTGGTGATTATTTTAAATTTTTATTTTTTTGAAAAAATTAAACCGCAGCTAGAAAGCCGATAAGCTGATTAAAAATAATCTCCTGAAAAGATGAGTGCAGTGTGAAAACGCTGCTTTCAGTGTATTTTCAAAACACCACCGCACCAAATAAGCTACCCAAAAGACCTGCCTACAGAATAGAGTGTTGGGGGATGAGAGAGGTAGAGGAGAGAAATATCACAGTAAAAATAAGTAAATTTATGTATCTTTTATTCGTGAAATAGACTCCTAGTTTATAGAAATAGGTCTTTGTACATTTACTTACTGTACCCCCAGAATACTTAGATGTACCATATATGTAAAAATTAAACTTTAGGTGTTAGATATATAAATACATAAAATTTGTGAGGTATGTATGTGAGTCTTCCTAGCATGAGTATCATTCTCTTCATCTTACTACCAAGTGATTGGCCAACATGAAAAATCATACACTATAGAAGAAAATGAGTTGGGCTTATATATTAATTAAAAATTAAATAAATTGCAGGACTATATATTTTATAACACTTCAACTTATTTTAAAAGTAATATATAATTTAAATCTAAGATGGTTATAATAATATATTATATTTATGTAAAAACAAATCATGAAATTATAAATACTATCATGAGAGAAGTTTCGTGTTCGGCTTTTTCAAAAAGATGTGTTCATAATAGGCACTTATTCAAATTGACTCGTAAATAGTATGTTCATGATCAGTTCGATTTGGGTTAAAATTAGTTCGAATAATTTAATAAATACAAAAATTTAATTTTTTTTTTTTGAAATTCAACATAAAATATCAATATAAAAATTATTATAAAATATTGTTTATTTATTTAATTCGAGCTAAAATGAGTCGAGCAAGATCGAATAAAAATTAGTTCGTGTTCAACAACTTTATAAATCGAGGTAAAAAAGTGTATGTGATCAGTTCATTTGCTTAACAAATGAATACACCATAAGTTACTTAGCAAGTTGAACACAATATATACATTGATAATGAGGTATACTTATCAATTAAACATTTAAAATAAATATTATACATCATAGAAGAATGAAGTGAACAATAACAATAGGAATAGGGGGGGTTTAGTAAAAATTTTATGCATAATAAATTTAATTATTATATTAAAAGGGATTTATATGCATAATACTTAAAAGCATATATACTTATTTTTATTTATAATACGATTTAATAATCAAATTTTAAAATGAATAAAGAGTACAAATTAGTTTTGTTATTAATATTGTAAATCACTAAACAAGAGTGAGTTAATAATTCAATATAAATTACAGCTAAAAAACACAATTTAATTTATAAAAAAAATGATTAAAATTATTTAAAACTAAATTATTCTTTGATTACCAATTAAATATATTTTAAAATAATTTTAAAAAATATAAGTATATATTATATTCATATTAAACTTATGAACAAGCCTCTTAAGATACTCGATTAAAGCTCAATATTGAGTTAAATGACACTTTAAATTAAAACTTAAAATATAATTTAATTTAAAGAAAGGGAGATTAAAACTTAATTTAAAATTAAAATATTTTTAATAATGNAGTACAAATTAGTTTTGTTATTAATATTGTAAATCACTAAACAAGAGTGAGTTAATAATTCAATATAAATTATAACTAAAAAACACAATTTAATTTTTAAAAAATGATTAAAATTAGTTAAAACTAAATTATTTTTTAAAATTATCAATTAAATATATTTTAAAACAATTTTAAAAAATATAAGTATATATTATATTCATATAAAACTTATGAACAAGCTTCTTAAGATACTGGATTAAAGCTCAATACTGAGTTAAATCACACTTTAAATTAAAACTTAAAATATAATTTAATTTAAAGAAAAGGAGATTAAAAATTAATTTAAAATTAAAATATTTTTAATAATATTAGCATAAAAATAAATAAATGTGCTCAATTTTCTCAAAAAGATATAGCATTTTTATTTATTAGAAACATATTTTGGGAGAAAGTAAAAGCAAAATATAAAAATATNTATAGCATTTTTATTTATTAGAAACATATTTTGGGAGAAAGTAAAAGCAAAATATAAAAATATAAAAAAAAAAATAAATACAAAAAAGATATTGGGGATAATTTACATATATACCTCTCAATTCCTATATATTTACATATCTAACTCAAAAATTTCAATTCTAACCAATATGTCGCCTTATATATACACGAAGAGGTGTATTTCGCTTAAAAAAAATCAAAATAGTGATATTTTTTATGTGGTGGGAAAGATTTTTAATAAATTATTTTGATTTATGAATATTCAATATTAAGAACTAACTTCATGATTGGGATCACAAATGGGATCGAGTAAGGTAGAAATAGAGTTCGATCAATTTGTTAGAATAACTCAACGAACTCGCTCATTTGAAAAATACGACATGTTAGCTCAATCAGCTTACTCAATCGAAACAGTTCGCCGAGTCAGTTCAAAATAAGCTTACTCAATCAAAACGGTTTGTCTAAACCGTTCAACGGATCAATTCGGTGAAACTTCAACTAGTCATGACGTNCTCAAAAATTTCAATTCTAACCAATATGTCGCCTTATATATACACGAAGAGGTGTATTTCGCTTAAAAAAAAATCAAAATAGTGATATTTTTTATGTGGTGGGAAAGATTTTTAATATATTATTTTGATTTATGAAGATTCAATATTAAGAACTAACTTCAGGATTGGGATCACAAATGGGATCGAGTAAGGTAGAAATAGAATTTGATCAATTTGTTAGAATAACTCAACGAACTCGCTCATTTGAAAAATACGACATGTTAGCTCAGTCAGTTTACTCAATCGAAACAGTTCGCCGAGTCAGTTCAAAATAAGCTTACTCAATCAAAACGGTTTGTCTAAACAGTTCAACGGATCAATTCGGTGAAACTTCAACTAGTCATGACGACTTGGACATCACCATATAGCGAGGTAACATTATGCTACTTATAATGTTGTTACACTTTTAGCTAAATTTAAAAAATGAAATAAACATTTTCATGCATAATTTATTATTACATGAGAGTTTTGAATTAGCGTAAAAAATTTTACGTCGAAAATTTTCGACGCATATACTAATTTGATCGAAATTTAATTTATTATATTTTTGTCAGAACTTATGCCTGAATATTAGACACAAACAATAATGAAATTAATGATGGTGTTGCGACGCAAGTTGCGGAGTATTTGAGTCCAATAAATCGACGCAAAAACTTTATTTAAAAGCATAGAAAAAATTTGATGCAAAGTAGACGATGAAGTCGATGCAATTAACCTAAAAAAACTCATTTCGCGTATTCCGATTCATTTTCTTCTACGCGNTGCGGAGTATTTGAGTCCAATAAATCGACGCAAAAACTTTATTTAAAAGCATAGAAAAAATTTGATGCAAAGAGACGATGAAGTCGATGCAATTAACCTAAAAAAACTCATCTCGCGTATTCCGATTCATTTTCTTCTACGCACACCATGCACCCATTTACTCTCCTCCATCTCGCAGTCGTCGGTCGCCGTTCCTCCCTCCAGCCACCGAAATTTGTCGCGACCCCAGCCGATAGGAAAAGGTAACTTCGACCATTTTTTTTTCCTTTTTTTTAAAAATTTTGGCATTTTGGTATGTATGTAACATTTGAAGTTTAGGTGTTACGAATGTATATGCATAATATTAGGTTTAGTGTAATTTACATTTTACGTTTAGAATAATTATTGGAAGGAACTTTTCCGCTCGAATGATTCAGCGATTGCTTCTATCATGAATGACCTTCTCCTCTCCTCTTCTTTGGCTGGCGTTGATGCCCTCACTTTACCTCTCCTGCATTCAAATATTTTGGTTTAGTTCAATATGTTGCTTTTATAATATCATGAATGACCTTCTCCTCTGCTTCTTCCACTCCTGTCGCTGCTTCCACAACTGTTATACCTTCTGTGGCACCTCCTCCCCCGCTGCTGCTATACCTTCTATGACACCTCCTTCCTCACTGGTTATGGTTATACCTCTTGAGGCACATCCTCCCCCATCGGCTACTGCTACCCCCTCCTGTGGCACCTACTCCCGAACCCGATAGTAACCTGTCTTCTGTGATGCTTGTTATTGCCACGCCTCTTGAGCCTAGCCCATCATCTACTATTGTTATACCTTCCGTGGCACCTCCTCCCCCGTTGTTGTTATACCTTCTATGACACATCCTTCCCCACTGGTTATGGTTATACCTCTTGTGGCACATCCTTCCCCACTGGTTATGGTTATACCTCTTGTGGCACATCCTCCCCCATCGGCTACTGCTACCCCTCCTGTGGCACCTACTCCTGAACCCAATAATGCCCTGTCTTCTGTTATGCTTGTTATTGCCANATTTTGGTTTAGTTCAATATGTTGCTTTTATAATATCATGAATGACCTTCTCCTCTGCTTCTTCCACTCCTGCCGCTGCTTCCACTACTGCTATGCCTTCTGTGGCACCTCCTCCCCCGCTGCTGTTATACCTTCTATGACACCTCCTTCCCCACTGGTTATGGTTATACCTCTTGAGGCACATCCTCCCCCATCGGCTACTGCTACCCCCTCCTGTGGCACCTACTCCCGAACCCGATAATGCCATGTCTTCTGTGATGCTTGTTATTGCCACGCCTCTTGAGCCTAGCCCATCATCCACTACTGTTATACCTTCTGTGGCACCTCCTCCCCCACTGCTGTTATACCTTCTATGACACCGCCTTCCCCACTGGTTATGATTATACCTCTTGTGGCACATCCTCCCCCATCGGCTACTGCTACCCCCTCCTGTGGCACCTACTCCCGAACCCAATAATGCCCTGTCTTCTGTGATGCTTGTTATTGCCACGCCTCTTGAGCCTAGCCCATCATC
>JXCR01137963.1:51340-95107 GCA_002079205.1 Phalaenopsis hybrid cultivar | reverse complement strand
CCCTCCCGTGAGGGTACACTTACTACCAAAGGAGGACTTGTGAGTTATTTTTAACATCGCAGTACCTTTATTTTTCATGTTATTTGTTTTTTTGGTAACAAATTTATTTCTAAAGCAGATTTATTCCCAACAATCTACATATCGCCTACATCACAAAGATTATCAGGAGCAAGTACGATGAGTCATATCTGTCATGATAGCAAATACCTGTAGCCACTATAGACTTATGGTTCAAGAAATTTGAGGTACGATCATGTAATTTGAATTAAATTTATAAATTTAATTTAATTTCTTATAATATCACAAGGATTATTTTTACTATTGCAGAGGTTCTTCACCCGGCTCCTAGAGCATCGCTAATAGATCCGCCGAATCATCGAGATCTGGGGCAAGCATCATCTTGTCGAGATGTTCAAGACAACCTGCCAAAGGGGCGAGCAGTCTGCCTGGATTGGTGAGGGGCTCTGGGATTAATTGACTGCAGCTTGGGCCTCTCCTGATTATGAGGTAAGAGGCAGCCGAACCGAGCTAATCGAGTGATGGAGGGGGTCAGGGGAGCTACGCTCCATATTGGCAGATCAGTCCCCCACACAGAGAACTATAGGAAGTTAGTAAGATTTTTTTAGCTATTTGAACATTAATTCAAATTTTGAAGTTTACTTTTTTAGTGCTAACCACTTTTGTACAACAGAGACCAAGGAGTTGAGTCGTGCTCCCTCAGTTGCGGAGCTGCATGTTCGAACTCGTCGGTGTCCAGGGACTACACAATGGGTTTTGGAGTATTCCTGACGGGTTATCGTAAATTAAAAACCTTAAATAAAAAGTTTATTTTAATTATAACTACTGGAAGTATCAATTAAATACTGGTTTTCATCATGCATGAGGAGTTCAAGCAGCTCCGGGAGAGGCACTTGGCCGCTTAGGCCCAGACTTATGTCAGCAGCAGTGGTAGTCACTCTACCACTACGCAGTTCGACTACGAGATTCGAACCCAGGCTCCAGGTAGGAAAAAGGGGAGGGTTTAGGACCTTGTAGCAAAGGGCATAACCTTCGAGACCGAGCTCTCCCATGGTCCCGTTCTTAGTTCCCCGAGCTCCTCACAGCCATACTCAAAGGCTCTTGCCAGGTAGGTGACTGCAATGAACAAATAGATCTGTCGGTTGCGTAAGCAGATGCTAGAAGGCCAACATAGAGTCGAGGACTCTATAACGTGCATGGTGGAGACCTTATCAAATACCAGGGGCAAGCAGTCGATAACATCTCGTGCAGGAGGAGGAGGAGGATGGAGATGATGTGTTGTTTTTTTTTATATATATTTTATTTAATTTGTAAACGTTATCTTGAAAATTTGTTTTAGAATTTTTTGGATTAACTTTTATATTTTTATTTGGGATGATCGTGACAATATCTTTCTTTTTTTAATGATACTTTTCAAAGATTTGATCTTTGATATGATTATTGTTTAATGAGGTATATGATGTGGAATGTATTTCTATGTAAGTTGTGAAAATGTAATCGATATTTACAATTTTTTATATGCTACAGATTTGCGTCGGATTTGTGTCTGTTTTCATACCCAAATTTCGACGTGAAATCGTCTATAAAATTTCAACGACGATATTTTCCGACGCTAATATTTATTGTCTAATATTTTTATACGTTAATTTTGACATATGCTTCAAATTAACAAATCAGACGCTAGTACGATGCAACAATGGACACAGATTATTTTCATCGGAATATTTCGACGTAAATTGGACATAAATAAAATTACCAACCCCTTGATTTAACGGCTGAAAATATCGGACTCAAATCAGACGTAAATCCAACGCTAAACACCCTTAAATATCGTCTAATTAGCATCCAATTCACGTCTGATCTAGCCGACATAAATATGTTTAATTCCTGTAGCATATGAATGTAAAGTTTTATAATTGTAAATATCAAGATTCAATAATTAGATGTACAAATACATGTGAACTGCATGGTATACATGTAAATTGTCTAAAATGGGATCTTAGTGGTGACAATAATTTGATGAAATAACTATATATATATATATTTTTTTAATTTTCTTTCTCATTTTATTGTGTCCAACTAACTAAACAAAAAAATCCAAAAAATTGAAGGACATATTGCACATGGAAGGATATAGAAGAGCCAAATAGCCAACAAAGCATAAATTGAAATGAAGGAAAGAGGCCAAGTGAGAATCACATGGCTTGTCCTCAAATTTATTGCTTTTCTTTTGGTTTATTGTAACTTTCCAATTTAATGGAATTATTGAATCCATTTCTCATAGATATGACATGCATATCTAGATAATATTTAAGCGAGAAACATTTAAAATTTGATCGAACGTCATCTAGAACTTCAATTTCAGCAAACTTATTGTCAAACTGACCGACTCGACGAGAATGACTCAATGGTTTAAGTACACATCAAATGACGTCTGGTCAAGAGAATTTTTCTGTGCCATCTAATCAGATTTGATCAAATTTCTTCTTTATTTGTTACATGAACTTCATAAATAGAGGCATATACCCTCTTGAAATGGGAGAGTGGTCTTGAGCTAGAAGAAGCAGAAGCTTGGAGGAGTGCCTGAAAATCCAGCATCACTTCTAAACCACAAATCCATCAAATACCTCTCACTTCGGTAGCCACGACGCTAAATCCAACCAACACCACCGGCCAACTCTGGTAAATGTCGCGGCCAACTTTGGCCACAACCGCCGCATGTTTTGGCCACCTTCAGGCGTCATCACTTCTGACTGTCTCCGCAACTACCTCCAGCCAGCTCTGATCACCACCTTCAGCCAACTCCAATTGATACCCGTCGGCCAAAGTCGATTACCATCAGTTACCCCTTGCTCCTTAAAGTGAAGTCTCTTATGTGGTCATAGCAAGCATTGTGGAATCCCAGTATACATTGTGGGATAGTGAATCGCCTTGTGGAGTAATGTGTCGTCCAATACACCGTGCAAAAAAACGCCTTGAAAAACGCTATAACAAAACACCCTAAAACAATATAATGACATACCCCAATGATGGTCTAACAATACACCTCGAATACGGGTGTAACAATGCACCCTGAAGATTGTGGAAAAATACACATCGAATACAGTGTGATGACACACCCTGAAGACGGTGTAATATGTGCTCCACATAGTGTACAACGACATCTTGTGAGATGGTGCAACAACACACTTTGAATACAGTGCACGACACACCCCGGTGCGGTGTAGCAACCCACCCCATATACGTTGCAACGACGCCTGCCGGAGACAATGTAATAATGCACCTCAAAGAATGTGACTTTCTCCGAACACTTGAAGCTCTCTTCTTACAACCCACCACTATGACTTACATGATCAACTATGGCCCACGTGGTCCACAACTCATGTTGCTTCTGACTTTGACCCCTACAACCGACCAACGACATCACAACTCACCATTATGGTCTATATGACAAACTATGGTCTACGTGTCTCACAACTCGTGCAGCTCTCTACTTCGGCCTCTGCACCTACGGACGTCATCACAACTCACCATTACAACCCACTTAACTAATTAAGGCTTGCATGGTCCACAGCTCATGCAACTCTCAACTTCAATCTCTTTTACCTGCGGGCGTCAACACAGTTTACAACTACAGTCTACGCGACCAACGAGGATCTATATGATTCACAACTCGTGCAAATCCTGACTCCAACCTCTTTCACCTACAAACGTCATCGCACTCACCACTATGACCTATATGACCAGCTACAACCAACATGCAGCTCTCGACTCCGATCTTTGCGGCTTACAAACGTCATCACATATATTAAATCATTGAACGTAGAGCTTAATAAAAAAACAAATTAGTATTAAATAATTACTAACTTATTTAATATAAGCTCAAAAATAATACTATAATATAAAAACTTGTGACTATGTGAGTCACGCCTGTGTGTTTACATATATACTTTAATTAGACATGCTTATGATGTATCTGATAGGTGTTGTTCATTGCACAATTTATTATTACAAAGTATAATAACATTATAAAATAAATAAATATAATTAAAATCATAATAATTGATATGCCATCAATAAATTTTCATTATTCGACATGAATCCCGAAGTATAACATAAATCTCAAATATTTTTTTGAGCACTAGACGTTCAAATTTAAATTAATAATCATCGAGAACTCTAATTCCAACAAACTTACTGCTAAGTCGATGGAATAGACGAGACAGACTCAATGGCATAAGATTTGATCTAATCTAAGTCGGATCAAGCCTGAATTAAATAATTAAACAAAATTTAGAAACTTCGGGTAGTTAAGTGGAACTTCAAACAAGTTTATAATCAAATCGAGCATATTAATGGTATGAATCCAACAATCACAAAATCACTCAATCTCAACATTACTAAGACACTTAAATGTTCACAAAATGTCATCCCAGCAATGGAACCTAATTCCTTATGTGCAGAGAGTTCTCTCTCATACTCTATAAATAGAGTTCTAACTATTCGTGAAAAGGGGACCTAGACCTCGAATGAGAGGAAGTTCGGGACTTAGAGGTGAAAGAGTTACAGTTTAACATTATACAATGAAGGCCTGGCAAACACTACCCACTCTTGCAACTTTTGACACTCATCGATCACCACTCGTTGGTCGCCCCTTACTCATGGAAAAAAACCCCTTAGGTAATCACGACATGCAATGTTGTATCTTGACATATGTGCATTGAGAGGTAATGAAGCACCCTCCAGAGCAATGCTTACACACCACGGAGACGGTGCAATGACGCACCTTGTATATAGCGGAATGATGCACCCTGTGTAGTGCAATGATATAACCCACATACAACGCAAAGATGACTCTAGAAGATGGTGTAACAACACACCCTACAATAACTGCTTACAACCTTTATACCAAATATACGGTAACTTTCTCTAAACACCTGATACTCTCTCATTGTAGCCTACCACTACGATCTATATGACCAACTACGACGTACGTGATCCATAACTCATGTAGCTCTCAACTCCGGCCTCTGTATTTTACAATTGTTATTGTATCTCGTGCTTCTCCCAACTCCTAGCTTTATAACTTGTATACTGTATCACAACTCATGCTACTCCAAACCCTATTCTCTATAGCCTATAGATGTTATCACAAGTCGTACCACTCTTAACTCTAGCCTTTATGACCTACAGGCATTATCACAGCTCATGAAATACCCAACTCCAACCTTTGTGGCCTATGAATGTCAACACAGCTTGTGCTGCTCTCAAATATAGCCTCTATGACCAACAAACATTTTAACTGCTCATGCAACTCTCAAATTCAGCCTCTACATCCTATGGACATTACCACAACTCGTCTATCTTGCAAATCTAGTTTCAATAGTCTATGAGTTATCACAACTCGTGCAGCTCCCAACTATAGCCTCTCTTCTACGAACGTTATCATAGTTCAGCAGCTCCCAAATTTGGCGTCTGCAACCTACAAAAGTTATTACAGCTCATGCAGCTCCAAACGCTGAACTCTAAAGCTTACAAATATTATTACAGCTCATGTGACTTCAAACCCTGGCCTTTACTTCATATAGACATTATCACAACTCTTATAGCTCTCATCTCCGTCCTCTATGGCATATGTTATCATAGCTCATGTAACTCTCACCTCTTTGTCGCCTACAGATGTTATCAAAACTCATGCGGCTCCCAACTTTGATCTTTGTTGATTAAGGATAGCTCACATTGCTCCTAACTTTGGCCACTATAACCTATGTACATTATTATAGCTCTCTATTATGTTCTTTGTGCTCAGCTGATACTCCTGAGGCAACCATCTACGTTCTACATGGTCAGACACTATTTCAACTTTCAATTAAAAGCACTACAACAAGCAAGTGCTGCAGCCAACACATCTCCAACATTCACAAAAGGACTACTACCTCCATGGCAATCGAACACAACATTTGCAGTGCATCTCAACTTTGTAATTTCATGTTCCCTAACTCAAGAGAAGAAACAACATGAGTACTCATCATTACATAGTAAATTATTTTTATTTGGGTAGGCCTCGTGATTTTTTTCTTTTTACAGGATTTTTCACATAAAATTTGATTTGTCTCCTCCTGCTACTTGTCACTTTAATTACCTAAGTGTATGTTAGATTTTAGTTCAACTAAAAGATGCTAAATAATCATTTTATTGATGCAAATCTTCTAACACGCATCAAAAATATTATAAAAAATAATCTAAACGGAGATGGACAATGATGTTGTTGATGCTATTACTGTCATTGGCTTGGGGATATTTATGGAATACAGTAATTATTGTACCTTTTTAATTTTAAAAATCTTTTCAAAGTTAAAGAAAGAATGAAACTCTGAAATAGAGAGTCGACATAAATTGTTGTTTCAACTCTCTTGACCGTATAAAATAGTTTATTGTCTTGAGAAATATATAAGAGTTTTAAATGACCAAAATTTAATTGACATGTTCGAATCAAATTTTTTCCCTCATTCATACTTATTTAAAGTTATATTTTAATCACTTTATTTAAATTGAACTAATTTTTACCTATAAGTTTATTCACCAAGGCCAAGCGACTGAGGATAGAAAACCAAGGTCGGGCGAATGAGACCAAGCAACCAAACCCTAAACTGAGGACAGACATCTAAGGCTGAGCGACCAGAGCCAAGCATCTACAGTCAGGCGCAAAGAGCTGATCACTCAAGACCAAATGTTAAACCCTCACGTCTTGACAGCCCACCTAGGAGTTAGACTCCTTACAAGATCCCAAGTCACGACTACAAAACAATGACAAGAGTCTGGATATCTCACCCTTAGAATCCTCGGACAAGACAAACACAAATGGCATTGTACTACACCCGACCACTATGAATAGATGAAATTAAATGTTAGCCAGGATCTTCTTAGCCAAAAGTTTTATTCAAATCAGACCATAAATAATTTATCCTAAAACTTAAAACAATAAGATATTTATAAAACTATCCAAACTTATTCTTGTCCAATCAAATAAGTGTGAATGAAATGTAATCAAGCACAATCACAAGTAACTTATCAAATGTTTAGAGCATTTGTGATGCAATCTTTATGATTGTTCAACTTGTGCCACATAATCTCCTTTAAATTTTCATATGTCATAATCATCCCCTTAAAATCACATCAAGCCTCGAATTGCCTTTATCGGATTCATTGCACATATCATTCATATCTAAAGACAACATATGTGGGGACCTATCTTAGGACCTTCATATTTGTATTCTATAACCCCATTATTAGGATGTTGTGCTAAATATTTTCTTAATTATTAATCGATGCGTTAGAGAATATTATTTACAGTGATCAGCAGCTGCCGACAAGCGTAGTCGATAGCAGTCAGTTGTTGCAGGAGCGAGAGATTTTCATTGGATCTTCAATGTAAAACATTGGACCTCGTTTCCTTCTCTTACAAGCATAAGGCTTCTTTCGGTTCAAGGTCTAGGCCCCCCTTCATAAAAGGTGGTAGATTTCTTTTATATTGTCTAGGATAGTGCTCTTCGCAATTAAGAAAGGAATCCATGTCACTCCATCAGACGTCCACGAGAGATTTTCTCGATCTCATGTCTTGACAAAGTTGGAATTGAGTGATATTTGTCTCGCTGGATTTGCCTTATCAAGATTCTCGATTCGACCATAAGCTTATTAAATTTAGAATCCATTTGACCTTCAATTTAGCACTAGAAGATTCCAAAAAATTGCTTAATAATTTTATCTGGGTTTGATTTGACTTAGATTGCACCAACTCGGTGTCATTGTAATGTCTCGTCGAACCAGTCAATTTGATTGTGAGTTTGTTGAAATTAGAGTTCTGAATGATTTTTAATTTGAATTTGGATAATTCTTATCCAAAAAAAATATTTCGAGATTCGTGTTGACCGCTAGAGATTTAAGTCAAATAATAAATTTTATTTTATTTTAAGACAGATGCATAGTAAATAAAATTTAAAAATAATAAAAAAGAAAATTATTAAGTTACACATTGCGTTATAATTTTAATTATTTTTTTTTTTTAAGCTCAGGGGCTCGATTGCAAATAATTTATTTGCTGGAAATAAAATAAAATTATTTAAATTATTTCTGAAAAAAGAAAAAAATAATTGAAATCATGGAATTAAATCACACGTGGCAACATTTATATACCTTGGCCCCACCAAATAATAGACCCCAAACTCAATTCATGTTCGATCTCTCCAACATATGATTGTCCGTTTGAGGTAGTTTATTTGGTGCGGTGACGTTTTTAAAACGCACCGGACATGTTTGGGTAAATTACATTTTGACAGCTTATGTGTTTTGAAAATATTGAAAACAATGTTTTCACATCGCACTTATATAGGTTCTGGCTTTTCCAAAAAAAATAAAAAATTTGTAATATCCACTGCACCTAGTTTATCAACAAATTATTTTTAATCAGCTTATCGGCAGATTATTTAATAAGCTGCAGCTGCCCCAAACATATCCATTAATATGATGTGATCGTGATACATAACAATATGAATATGATAATTTCTTGAGAAAATTAATGAATTTATAAATAGTATAATGTTAATGGTATTTGTGTAATTCTCTAAAAATAATTCATCTAAGTACCAGTGAATACTTTAATTTTTAGCCGAACATGTCGGCTCTCGAGCTATCCTGAAGCGCGCCCTGAAACGCGTTTAGGGCGGCATGTGTTTATTCAGATAAGAAGCTTATCCTGAAATGCGGCCCACGGGATTCGACCTGTGATCTGCGTTTAGTATAAAAACCCAACCGCATTTTTGGATAAACTGTTAAAATGTGTTTTCCAAACGGTGAGGCGGCCTTTTGAAAACGCCCCTGCACTTATAAGCTGCCCCAAGAGGGCCCTAATCGAGTCAGCTTGCAGGTAACGAGTCGAGTTGCAATGAGCTTAGGGGTGAGCATTCGGTCGGTTCTGATGTTTCGATTTTAAATTACACAAATCAATTTCAACCGAATTCCAAAATCTTAAGTACCAAACCAAAAGAATAATTTTAATAAAATCAAACCAAACCTAATCATCCAAGTTGACCAGCTTCGATTTGATTTGTCGGTTTAAAAGAGTTCATATAAAAAACGANCTTAAGCACCAAACCAAAAGAATAATTTTAATAAAATCAAACCAAACCTAATCATCCAAGTTGACCAGCTTCAATTTGATTTGTCGGTTTAAACGAGTTCATATAAAAGACGGGCTCAATTTTGAGCCTGGAATCGAGCTCATGAGCTCGTTAACTGGACGAACTCAAGATGACTCAGGAGCGGGCTTGCCTCATTTACAATATATATTACATATTAATTGGACGAATATCTGCATGTCCGGACGACCAACGATCGAGCACCCATCCGGATGGAATATTTTTGCTCATTTACAGTAGGAATATTCTCGCGGAAAACTGTACAGCAGTTTGGCTTTTTATGCACGTGGATAAATACGTGGCAAAATCACAGCCGTTAATTATAATATTATTTTCAGCTAACGTTAAACGGTGGATCCCAACCCGTCTTGTCCGCTTATGCCTTTTAATTCCGTATGCAGCTGTGCTTCGCATCGCGACAAAGATCTATTAATTTACTCTTCTCAGTTCTCCTAATTTTAATTTTAAATATTATTTCTTATTAAAAATAAATATTAAAATCTAACTTTAATGTAATGTAAATGATATTTCAAGGCATTTGAATGCGTGCCACACAATTTTTTTATAAATTTATATAATTAAAATTTAAATTTTAATATTTAAATTATAATATTTAAAATTTTCATATCATATCAAAAATATCACTTTTACTGAGAGTCTATTTGGGACAGCTGTTGATTATTTATAATCTGGTGATAAGTAGTTTATTCTGATAATATGTAGATTATCAGAATAAGCTGGTTTGTAGTTTGTGACAGCTTATTCAAAATAACTTATTGGTAGTTATTGTTGTATAAATGGTATTCTTGCCCTTGTTAGGTAAAACTATTTGCACAAATAAAACTGACATGATTACTCAATTAATAAAACTGAAAAAGGGATATCCCATGAATAATCNATATAATTAAAATTTAAATTTTAATATTTAAATTATAATATTTAAAATTTTCATATCATATCAAAAATATCAATTTTACTGAGAGTCTATTTGAGACAGCTATTGATTATTTATAATCTGGTGATAAACAGTTTATTCTGATAATATGTAGATTATCAGAATAAGCTGGTTTGTTGTTTGTGGCAGCTTATTCAGAATAGCTTAATGATAGTTATTGCTGTATAAATGGCATTATTGCCTCTGTTAGGTAAAACTGTTTGCACAAATAAAACTGACATGTTTACTCAATTAATAAAACTGATAAAGGGATATCCCATGAATAATGACAAATAATCAAAACCTACAAAAATGTTCATCCCTTCTAATCCGTTGAAGCAATCGCTGAACTCAAATCAATCAATCGAAACATCGAATAGATCACGAGTCTCGAAGCTACATTGCCCTAAAAAGCGATTAGATCAAAATCCGAGTACCAAGCAAGTCCTAGCCACATTGCCTGACGAGAAATTACGACTTATCTCTCACATAATTCCATTATTATTAGCCATAAAAGCAAAAGTAACTTGGAAGCATTATTTAGAAAATGGGGATTTCACGGGCACAAAGACCTGTAAGGAGTGAGGCGAGCCCGAAGGTGTCCCAATTTGAGCTGGATTTCGACAGCCTNCTGACGAGAAATTACGACTTATCTCTCACATAATTCCATTATTATTAGCCATAAAAGCAAAAGTAACTTGGATGCATTATTTAGAAAATGGGGATTTCACGGGCACAAAGACCTGTAAGGAGCGAGGCGAGCCCGAAGGTGTCCCAATTTGAGCTGGATTTCGACAGCCACTGCCGCCGTGACTGACGACAGAGTTCCGTGGGAGATCAGTAGGAGGTTTGGGTGGATGAGGAAACTGGTTCCATCCCCTGTACCAGCGCCAGAGGAGATGGAAGCCATGGTCGGGCTCTTGCAGGAGACGAGGCTTCCCTTCAATCTCCTGTTCGCTCTCCTCCACAGAAGCACCACCCCTTCCCTTCTCTCCACACCCCAATCACTATGCTCTGGCACCAATACTTTGCTTCCGACGGTGACGATGTAGTACCCTACTGTAGCTCCACAGATCAGTGACGAGCGTTGTCTCCCTCTCTCCTCTCCCTCTCGCTCGCTTCTGGTAGTGTTTCCTAATACCTTCATAATTGTGGAGGGCAAGGGCGAGGGAGAGCATAGGGTCGAACGTTACCTCAGTTTTCGACCTCCGCGATGATGAACGAGACGGGGAGGATTAGGGCGAGGGAGAGCACAGAGGGCACGAGAGGAATTCTTCACCCAAATGCGAGAAGCAGGCTCTGGACGCGGCCCCCTCTCCGCTTCTCAACCTATTAACAAAAATGTCGAAGCGCTTCTGACCAGCAAGATTACACAGCGTCGAACGCCTTTTTCAAACACCCATGTAACATTTTCATACCGCCACCACAGCCAATAAAATGCCCCAAACAGGCCCTAATTTTAAAAAAATTAAATGAATCATACAAAGAGTTTTATAACACGTGTTCATTATATATACATTTCTATAGAGTTTTATAAGAACTATTCAAATTATTAATGTATATTTATTTTTGTGCAAACTTGTGACATCATGATGTTAGAGCTCATATCCAATGGTGAAACTAGAATTAAAAGAGAAGAGTGGCTAAATAAAAAAATCAACTAAAATAAATCCAAATTTAAGTTTCAATTTTATAAATAAATAAATNGAAACTGGTTCCATCCCCTGTACCAGCGCCAGAGGAGATGGAAGCCATGGTCGGGCTCTTGCAGGAGACGAGTCTTCCCTTCAATCTCCTGTTCGCTCTCCACCACAGAAGCACCACGCCTTCCCTTCTCTACACACCCCCATCAATATGCTCTGACACCAATACTTTGCTTCTGACGGTGACGACGTAGTACCCTATTGCAGCTCCACAGATCAGTGAAGAGCGCTCCCTCCCTCTCTCCTCTCCCTCTCGCTCGCTTCTGGTAATGTTTCCTAATATCTTCATAATCGTGGAGGGGGAGGGCGAGGGCGAGGGAGAGCATAGGGTCGAATGTTACCTCAGTTTTCGACCTCTGCGATGATGAACGAGGTCGGGGAGGGCTAGGGCGAGGGAGAGCACAGAGGGCACGCGGGGAATTCTTCACCCAAATGCGAGAAGCAGACTCTGGATGCGGCCCCCTCTCCGCTTCTTAACCTATTAACAAAAATGTCGAAGCGCTTCTGACCGGCAGGATTACACAGCGTCGAACGCCTTTTTCAAATACCCATGTAACATTTTCATACCGCCACCGCAACCAATAAGATGCCCCAAACATGCCCTAATTTTAAAAAAATTAAATGAATCATACAAAGAGTTTTATAACACGTGTTCATTATATATACATTTCTATAGAGCTTTATAAGAACTATTCAAATTAGTAATGTATATTTATTTTTGTGCAAACATGTGACATCATGATGTAGAGCTCATATCCAATGGTGAAACTAGAATTTAAAGAGATGAGTGGCTAAATAAAAAATCACATAAAATAAATCCAAATTTAAGTTTCAATTTTATAAATAAATAAATAAATAAATAAATAAGACAAAATAAAAAATAGCTAAGAATAATTTATAAAATAAAATATAAGTAAATTCTCTTATAATCTAATTATTGTGAATACGAATATTAAATTATACCTAGAAAATATTCATTACATCAAAAAGCATCATTATTAGCTTTTATGTATTTATGAACTAATCAAATAAAATTTATTTATATGTTATTAAGTATAATTAATTTTTAATGGACGGTATCCATCTCAATGATCCAATACATAATTAAAAAATTAGTAACTTTATAATATGTTTTAAAAATACATTATTCATCTCTTATAGTTGTGTATCTAAAATATTATGAAAATTCTAATTTTATAATGATGCTCTACTATAAGTGGGGCTGTCAAAACGGCTTGTTGATCCCGAACAGCTCGTGTTCCGCTCGTTAATAAGCTCATGTTTGGCTCATTGGCTAAGTTGACGAGCCGAACACGAACAAATATTTGTTCGTTCGTGTTCGACTCTTTTTGGCTTGAAATACTACTAAGCAAGTATATATATATATATATATGATGAGTAATATTTTAAAAAAAATTAATTGACTACAAGGCTACAAAGATTTATAATCATTTAAAAGTATTAATTAAGAAAAGAGAATAAGAATTATTAAATTAGACTAAAATGATGTTTTAAATCTTGCCCCAAACCTTAACATCTTATGGCTACGTGATTAGGGTTGTTAAAACGACTCTTTGTTCGTGAATGGCTCGTGTTCGGCTCGCTAAGTAAACGAGCTAAACACGAACACACTTTTTGAGCTCGAAATATAAACTAGTCGAACNCCCAAACCTTAACATCTTATGGCTACGTGATTAGGGTTGTTAAAACGACTCTTTGTTCGTGAACGGCTCGTGTTCGGCTCGCTAAGTAAACGAGCCAAACACGAACACACTTTTTGAGCTCGAAATATAAATTAGTCGAACACGAGCGAGAGTGTTCGGCGCGTTTACACCCCTAATAAGAACATCCTTTCTTTTTGTCAAGATGTCATTCACCTCTAATGTAAGAAACATCCATATATGTATTCTATATATCATCAAGAAAATATTTTATTATTGACTATGCACATATAATATGTTGTCCTAAACAAATAATGTAATATGTAAATGGATAATGTTTGATGAAGAAAACTCATTACATTTTTCATTCATCCTCCATACTACTTGCAATATTATAACTTCAACCTTGAATATTGAGAATATCAATATTGTGATAGGAAACATGACAAATAATTATTTTCTTTATACATGATGCACTAATGTCTTCAAAATAAATTACATCAAAGAATTATTCCTTAAAAAATTCATTTTTATTACTAAATCTTAATGCAATTGTTATTGTCATTTTGATTCATCTCATGCTTGTTCCACTATAATACAATACTATGTATTTCAAATTTCAACTCGTATCAATATTAAATTTAGGGTGTGTTTGGGGCAGCTTGTGCGTTTCAGGATAAGCTGCTTATCCTGAAACGCAGCCCGCAGGCGGGCCGCGGGGTTCGACCCGCAGTCTGCGTTTAGTGTAAAAAACTCAAACGTAGTTCTGAATAAGCCGGCGAAACGCGCGAAACAAACGGTACGACGGTATTTTGAAAAATATGAATAAGCCCACACTTATAACCTGCCCCAAACGGGTCCTTCGTTTGAATGGAGATAAATTTGTGTAAATTTTAGGAGATATGTATAAAATATTTTGGGAAGTATTTTAGAACTCTTTTAAATTTAATAAGTTGATTACAATCTTTATTATATAATATTTTAAAATATAAATATTTATTAATTAAAAAAATTATTATTAAACAATTAAGTTTATGATGCAAAATTTAAAGTAATAAATTTTAATATAAATGTCATTTTTGCTCATTTTCTTTCATCTTAGGCTTCATCTACAACTACTACAATATTCTATATTTCAAATTTTAACTCAAATATATTTTTAAATTTAGCTTCAAAATGGAGATTTTTTTTTTTTGAATTTTGGGAGTTTTGTATAAAATATTTTAGGATAATTTTCATAACACTATTAAACTTAATCAAATTACAATTTTTGTAAAAAATTATTTTTTAAAAATAGCAAAATATTTATTAAATTAAAAAATAATTTTATTAAATTATTATTATATAATATTTTGTATTTCAAATTTCAACTTGTATAAATTTTAAAATTAGCTGGAAAATATAGATTCACTTTTTAAAATTTTAGGAGATATTTATAAAATATTTTGGGAAGTATTTTATAACTCTATTAAATTTAATGATGATAAAATTATTTAATATATTTATTTAATATTTATTAAATTTAGAAAATTATTATTAAAACAAATGCATGAAAGATTTTAATCAAAATAAAGATTATTCTTATTCATTTTCTTATTTCTTATTCAATTTTCTTATCATAAAGCAATTGTAAAATTCTCACATGAGGTTGTACAATATGCTGCACGGCACCTGGCCTTAGATATACGGTCACGACACACAACTTAGAGGTGTTAGAAACGCTCGTTGTTAGTGAATAACTCGTGTTCAGCTCATTAAGCAGTTCATGTTCTAATCGTTCGTTAAGTATGTGAACTCAGCACGAACAAATTTTTAAGCTTGAATTATAAACAAGCCGAACGTGATCAACCCTTCTTTCGATCATATTCAGAACGTTTGAGCGTGAAATAAAGAGATTTTATATATCATTCACAAAATAATATATTATATATAATTATACATAATATTAAATCACTATAACTCATGTGTTTGTGTGGTTAGATGTGTTCTGTTGCAAAAAAAAGGTGCATATGTTTGAAACTTACAACCCACAAATTCTAAATTTAATTTTATTGTTTAGCTTGTCCAATCGAGTTACAAACCAATGTCATCTGAACAATCAATATCGAACCGAACATGAACAAACTTCTTACGAAAGCCTAATTCAAACACGAGCTAACACAAACGAGCAAAACTAACTAAATAGAGTCGTAGCTAACTCAAGCTCAACTCGTCTACACCAAGTCTCCATATTCACTCGTGTTCTCTCTCCTAAAATATAATATCACATATGACTACTTATACAAAAGACATGATAATTCCCACATCATTTTCCTTAGCAACGTGTATAGCTAAAATAGTGCTACGGAATATTAATAATGATGGGAAACCTAATCATGTTTAGCACGTCAACAAATGATCTCCCACCAACACACAATATGACATATTCAATAATGAGCAATGTAAATCATTAAGGTATCATGTGATATATCGAATTATAGTGTGAAGAGTAAATCATAGTGTTATGTTTAGATTTCAACATGGTAGAACATGTAGGGTAAACCATTTATCCACAACATTCATGAACATTTTAATGAAGAGCTATCCTATTTTCATATTTAAGATTTAAATCTTACTATTTACGTTGCATAGTAACATAAATAACATCATCTTCGCTCTCTTTATTATAGTTCCGATATTAAACGAGTCATCTTTCAATTGTTGCTGTTGGTATCAGGCTTCACAGACGAGTTGTTGGTCCCACGGATTTTCATCCCTAGTGAGATTCAGTGGTGACTTTTACATATCTTTTTTGTTATTTATNTGAAGATCTATCCTATTTTCATATTTAAGATTTAAATCTTACTATTTACGTTGCATAGTAACATAAATAACACCATCTTCGCTCTCTTTATTATAGTTCCGCTATTAAACGAGTCATCTTTCAATTGTTGTCGTTGGTATCAGGCTTCACAGAAGAGTTGTTTGTCCCACGGATTTTCATCCCTAGTGAGATTTAGTGGTGACTTTTACATATCTTTTTTGTTATTTACAGTTGAACAGTCTCATTGATGTTCTCCCGCAAGATCAAATCATGGCTTCTTTGTATGTTCTATAATATATGTAAGGTTTATGTTTAGGTGTATAAATAAGATAATATTGAGTATAATATATATGTAAGTTACTCAATTTCTTAGTCTTATTATGTTATCATATTCTTATGATCGATTGAATTTTACGAACATTATTTACATCAGCACACTTTTAATTTGATTCATCTGGCCAATTTAAGCCTATAATCGATCATTGACCAAGTAATGTTAATAAAGGCGAAAAGGCACTATATTTTGGTCATAGTTTTTTTTTTTTCTTTTTTTTGTCTTAAAAAATGAAACTAGAATATTACTCGAGGTTTAGTAGATTGATAGTTGATTTGCATGATAAATCCTTGTATGTGTTNTACATCAGCACACTTTTAATTTGATTCATCTGGCCAATTTAAGCCTATAATCGATCATTGACCAAGTAATGTCAATAAAGGCAAAAAGGCACTATATTTTGGTCATAGTTTTTTTTTTTTTTTGTCTTAAAAAATGAAACTAGAATATTACTCGTGGTTTAGTAGATTGATAGTTGATTTGCATGATAAATCCTTGTATGTGTCGATATATTCATTTATTAATAATTTTATTGATTTAATGTTTGTTTTTATAAATATATTTAAAAATTAATTTAAATATTTATTTAAAAATATAAGTATTAAATAAAATGAAAAGAAAAATTCATATGTGGGATTAATTATCACTATGTATCCTAATTATTCATATAACTCCTAAATAAAAGATAAAAATTACAAAAAAAAAGATAAATTTCATCACCCTACAAGCTAAAGAAATGCTTCATTATATATATATATATATATATATATATATATATATATATATATATATATATATATGTATATATATATATATATATATATATATATATATATATATATATATATACATACATCTCTTTTGTGTATATCACATATTTTTTTTTGTTAATATCATATAAATCCCTTAAATTTAATCAATTTAAAGTTTTCTTCAAGATAAATCTCTCCAAGAACAAAAGGTTTCCAATGACTTCCATTCAATTATTATACATCAAAGAAAGATTTACATACATACCGCCCAATTCCCATCTATTTACATAAATAACCTTTAAACTTCAATTTTTACATACACGCCCCCTTACCTATGCATGGACATGTGTATCTCAAATTCCAAAAGTTAAAATTGAGTCATTTTTGACATGATATGAAAGGNCTTCCATTCAATTATTATACATCAAAGAAAGATTTACATACATACCGCCCAATTCCCATCTATTTACATAAACAACCTTTAAACTTCAATTTTTACATACACGCCCCCTTACCTATGCATGGAAATGTGTATCTCAAATTTCAAAAATTTAAAATTGAGTCATTTTTGACATGATATGAAAGATTTAGGTAGTATAAATATAAAATATAAAGTTTATTTCTTTCTTTTTTTGCAACTTTAGGTGTTAGATACATAAATTTATAGGAATTGGAGGGTATATTTGTAAATGCTCCTACATCAAATTACAAATTACATGTGGGTTCTCTGGCCTACCTCATGTCCTCTCTTCATGTCCTCTCCTTTCTTCTCCACCACACTCCTATCTCCCCCACCCTCTTATTCTTCTCCCCTCCTCCCTCCCCAACACTCATCAATTTCTCCTCTTCTTCTCCACCATCTTCTTTCACATACCTAGAGAGGGAGAGCCAGAGATAGAAAGAGAGAGAGAGAGAGCCAGAGATAGAGAGAGAGAGAGAGAGAGAGAGAGAGGGCTGAGTTATGATTTGAGCAAATATACATCCTTCCTCTCTCCTCTCCACACATCTGAACTCTCTTNCAAGAACAAAAGGTTTCCAATGACTTCCATTCAATTATTATACATCAAAGAAAGATTTACATACATACCGCCGAATTCCCATCTATTTACATAAATAACATTTAAACGTCAATTTTTACATACACGCCCCCTTACCTATGCATGGAAATGTGTATCTCAAATTCAAAAAATTAAAATTGAGTCATTTTTGACATGATATGAAAGATTTGAGTAGTATAAATATAAAACATAAAGTTTATTTCTTGCTTTTTTTTGCAACTTATGTGTTAGATACATAAATTTATAAGAATTGGAGGGTATATTTGTAAATGCTCCTACATCAAATTACAAATTACATGTGGGTTCTCTGGCCCACCTCATGTCCTCTCCTTTCTTCTCCACCACACTCCTATCTCCCCCACCCTCTTCTTCTTCTCCCCTCCTCCCTCCCCAACACTCATCAATTTCTCCTCTTCTTCTCCACCATCTTCCTTCACATACCTAGAGAGAGAGCCAGAGATAGAGAGAGAGAGAGAGAGAGAGGGCTGAGTTATGATTTGAGCAAATATACATCCTTCCTCTCTCCTCTCCACTCATCTGAACTTTCTCTCTCAAACTATCTCATAATTCTCTCATGGTTTCCATCATATATGGAAGAAGATGCGCCATTTTCTCGCCAAACTTCACACTATGCTCTCATGGTAATCCACTAAAACACTCTTTTCTCTCTTAATCGAGGTCATATTATGTGTCGTCATCTGTATGTGCGGATTAAAGATGTACATCCCAAGAACCACCGAAAAATAGCCAAATACACCCATCCGCACGTGCAAATCATTCCCACATATTATTTTTTTTCTCTTAACTCATTCCAACATTAAAATCAAAATGATAAATTTATGGGTGTGTGTGCTACTTATCTCACACCAAAAATTTGATTTTTACAACCTAAACATTCTTTCCTATGTATTAAAAGGTGAATTTTTACATTTCCTATGTATTAAAAGGTGGATTACGCTATTTTGGCATTTCCATACATAAAAAAAATGATTCTTTTAATGTAAAAATCAAATTTTGATAAGTAAATGCAAAAGATTTGGGTGCTATTATAAATTTCAATAGCAAAGCATTAATTACATATAAATAAACTATTTTTTCAATAATTACATAATGAACCCTCCCGCAGGCTCAACGAAAAGCTCCCCCGCCGTACTGAAATCAACGCCGACGACATCTCGNTAAAAAGTGTCAGTAATGAGATTTTTGATATGATATTAAAGATTTGAGCGCTATTTCTGTAAATATGAATGCTTACGTGTGAGATATGTAAATACATAAGAATTGCGTGCTATGTATGTAAATGTCTCAAATATGAAATTTTAGGGGTGAGATATGTAAATAAGTAATAGTTGTGCTATATAGGTAAATGCCCCTACATATTATGTCCTCTTATAAAAAAATTGTATATTTTGTTTTTCAAAAGTTAAAATAATAATAATTTTTATTTGTTAATATGAAAGATTTTTGGCAATATAAATATAAAAATTATAATTTAGAGGTTACATATTTACATAAATAAGAATTGGATATTTTTGCAATATATATTTAGGAAGAAATTTGGCCTGCAATTTGTTGGATTGGTTTGTTAAGACTAACAAAATTAATTAATTAGCTAATTAAAATTATGTCAAAATATCTTGAAATAAATTCCATTATAGTAGACTTAAGAATCATTGGATTAATTCACAGCACTAATCTCAAATTAAACATTATTGTTAAGCTAAAAATAATTAATTAATTAATTGAAATTTATATTATTTATAAGGCTCTGAAATACATATGAATTAGGTGGTATTTATGTAAATCTTTTTATTTATAATTGGGAGGGTTGTTTTATCACAATCTTTTAATTTTTGCAATTCTACCACTTTTAGCTACAATTGTATGATGTCATTTTCTTTAAATATTAGAAGGACAAGAAGGTAATCTAAGCAAAATTATTATGACATTAGAATAGAATTATAAAGAAAATACAAAATATGTTCGTCAAATTTAAAGGGTTCGTGTTTAAATACACAACACATTGGTTGAAAATAAAATGCAGGATCCAAAGTTGTTGGATTGGAGTGCTCGTCTATAAACCTATGAATTTAGCTTGAAGATCATGAATCGTTCGAAAATTAATGTGAATTTTGCATTGTATCGAAATAAACAAGTTGAGTTATGAGGTGAAACTTTGATTCGAATATTTTTCAAGGCAATTTCAAGTCATGCATCGATCAGTTCGAACTGACTCAAGATCAGCTTAAAAGTATTTTTTATTTATAAAAACNATGCATCGATCAGTTCGAACTGACTCAAGATCAGCTTAAAAGTATTTTTTATTTATAAAAACTATATATATATAATCTTAAATAAAATCAAATATAACGAGGCATGAACTGATTTCAAGCTGAAACAAAATCAAATGGCTCAATTTGAGCCCGTTCATTTCGATTTCAAGCCATATCAAGCTCAATTCAATTTCAAGCCAAGTTAGCTCGAAATCGAATATAATGAGCTACGAGCCGATTTCAGGCCGCACTCAATCCATTCAAGCTGAGACCAACTCAACTCGAAATTGAATCGTTAACAGCCCTACTCAGCATGCCCTAGAAATTTTTTTTTTAAAAAAAAAATCTTTCATTGTTGTTTGAGAAGTTTNCCATTCAAGCTGAGACCAACTCAACTCGAAATTGAATCGTTAACAGCCCTACTCAGCATGCCCTAGAAATTTAAAAAAAAAAAAAAAAATCTTTCATTGTTGTTTGAGAAGTTTATCTAAATTGATTTACAAATTTCAGGTGGCATTTTGGATGGTGGTTCCAAAGCTGATAAAAGAGGAAGAGATGAAGCTGATAATGACAATGCTAATCCTCATGTTCTTGTTCCAATTCCTGCCTAAAGTTTATCACATCATATACATGATGAGGAGGATGCAGAAGGTCACTGGTCTCATTTTTGGTTCAATTTGGTGGGGCTTTGGACTCAATCTCATTGCTTATTTCATTGCTTCACATGTAAGCAATCCCCCCCCTATAACTCCCTCTTATAAAGCAAAAGATACAAAAAATAATTACATTTATTTCAATATAAATATAATTCATGTACATTTATATATTTGGGCATTTACATGAATACCGCACAATTGTTATGTATTGACATAACGAACACTCGAATCATTAACATCACATCAAAAAAGCAACTGTTGCAGATTTTTTAAAAAATGAAATACATGTTTTCATGTGCTTAAGTTTATTACACCAAAATGTTATAAATGCAACTATGAAAGATTGGTCGTTAGATATGTAAATAAATAAGAATTGTGTGATATGAATGCAAATACATATGAATACCCCAGCCTGTTAGTTGACATCCACGGTATAAGACCCCTCAGGTCGGAGGTTCGAATCCCCTCTGGCACAATTGGCCTTGAGAAGATGGTACTCGAAGTAAAATTTACATACTCAGTACACAATTCTTATGTAATTACATATCTCATACCTACACTTTCATATGTACAAACATATCACATTGGCATTCTAAACCTATGCATGAAAATATGCATTTCACTTTCAAAAAATGACAGCGGTGCTATTTTTTATATGATATTAAAGATTTGAGCGTTGCGAGTGTAAATATGAAAGTTTAGGACCGAGATATGCAAATAAATTAGAATTGTGTGTTATGCATGTAAAAGCCCCAAGATTTAAATGTTTAACACAAAGGAAAACATTTTCACACAAAAAAGTTAAAGATGAGCTTTTACATAATCTACACAATTGTAACAATTTATAAAAAGAGNAAATAACACTGTATTTTATGTTTTTCTAGCGCTGATTTGGAGCTTATTTGGGATCATCTTTATTTTTTATTTTTATTTTCGTTTTTACTTTTATTTTAAAAATATGAGTTTTAGTGTATTTTTTAGATGTTTTTGTTTATTTATTTATCTTTCAGAAAGAAATTTAGTATGCTTTTAAAAACATTTGGATATTTAAAAATTATTTTCAANAAATAACACTGTATTTTATGTTTTTCTAGCGCTGATTTGGAGCTTATTTGGGATCATCTTTATTTTTTATTTACTTTTATTTTAAAAATATGAGTTTTAGTGTATTTTTTAGATGTTTTTTGTTTATTTATTTATCTTTCAGAAAGAAATTTAGTATGCTTTCAAAAACATTTGGATATTTAAAAATTATTTTCAGTTTTTTTAAAAATAATTAAATATGTTATAACATGCCAAACATGTTTTATTTCAAGTAGAACATGTTAGAGCGTGTATTTAGCCAAAGCATTACAAGCAATTTTAAGGTTAGCGTTTAGGTGCCAGCCATGGGCGCTCAAGTACCCTGTAAGGGCGCGGCAGCTATAGTGGAGCCGGCGTTTAGGCACAGGCTTCGGGCGCATATGCGCCCGTTAAAGACCCGACGCTGCTCTTATTCCCGAGAGACCGGCTTCTAAGCGTCAGTCTATTGGTGCCTAGGCGACCATTTCTAGGAGCCGATAATGACAGCTTGGTGCTTAGGCTCCAAATCACCCGGCGCGGATTTAGTTTTTCAAGCCAATTTATTAGGCAGGTTTCTTAAAGCTTCTTGTTTCTTTCTTCTGAATTCTTTTGCAAGCATACCGGTGAATGTACGGAGTGAGGTGGATTTTAGTGATTCAACGTGATTTATGCTTTGGATTGGAGAGGGAAGATTGTTGGTGTAAGTCCTGTAAGTTTCTTCGTGTGAGTGTGGAGAAGAAATNTGTACGGAGTGAGGTGGATTTTAGTGATTCAACGTGATTTATGCTTTGGATTGGAGAGGGAAGATTGTTGGTATAAGTCCTGTAAGTTTCTTCGTGTGAGTGTGGAGAAGAAACTTATATGAGTCATTTGTAAAACTTTATGAATTACATGGTGAAATTTGTGGTGGTGTGACTTTTACGTAAAATTCCTACATGCTTTTATGGTTGCTTTGATTAAGCTTTCTTAATTTTTTTTGTTCTGGCTTTCTTGAATCTTGTAATCCTATTCCACGTTGAAATTAAAATGTGACTCTTTATGAGTAGTTTCCTTAAACAATTGATATCAGAGCGGGGTTCGATTCAATTGAGAGCAATGACCGAAGAAACAAGTATCTAATTTCAAACAATAAGCTTCTGAGTTTGAAATCAATTGATATGGATTTCTATGAAAATTGTATTTGTGGCAAACGGAAGAAGGTTTCTTTCTCCAAGAGAGGGTTAGTGGTGAAATCAAAGAAACTGGAGTTAGTGCATACTAATGCATGAGATCCTACTACAATTCAGTCCATTGAAGGTTCTCCATATTTTGTCACATTCATTGATGATCACACGTGAAATGTATGGGTTAATTTCTTAAGGTATAAATATGGTGTATTTGAAGTCTTTAAGAAATAGAAGATAATGATAGAACATGAGACGGGAATTGAAGTTGAAGTGTCTCAAATCATATAAAGGGGGTGAGAACCGTAATAAGAAGTTCGAGAATTTCAGTATTATAGAGGGGGGTGGGCATGAGTTCACTGTCACAAGGATACCGCAACAGAATGGTGTAGCTGAGCACATGAATAAAACAATCACGAAGCGTGCTAGGAACATGAGGCTGCATGCAAGCTTACCAAAACAATTTTGGGTTGAATTATTAAATACTCCAATTTATTTTATCAACCATAGTCCATCAATACCTTTGGAGAAAGGCTTACCTGAAGAAGCCTAGACTGACAAAAATTTATGTTTATCTCACTTACGAGTACTTAGGTGTTCTGCATATGTGTATATTGATGCAGGGTCTAAAAGCAAACTTGACTCAAAATCTATTGAGTGCGTCTTCATTGGATATGACTTGGATGAGTTTGAGTAAAAGTTTTAGGATTATCAGAATCAGAAATTCATCGAAAATGAGATGTCAATTTGAATGAAATGGAGATGTACAAGAACAGGGTCAAAACTCAGGATATTTTGTCAGCTACTTATGAAGAAATCAGATATGTCAAGACAGATGGTACTGGTGATCAGGAAGATGGAGAAAGAACAAGTGCTCAATCACGAGTACTGAAAATTTCTCAGTCGCCTGCTACAAAAGTTAGAAGGTCCAGCAGAGTAAAACAGCTCATACAAAGGTATTCTCCTTTTCTACACTATTTGTTGCCAACTGATAGTGGTGAACCAGAGCGCTTTGAGGATGCCACTCAAGTTGAAGATTAAAGTGAGTGGGAGCTCGCCATGGATGAAGAAATGCAATTTTTTGAGTCAAATTTGACGGAACAACCAAATGTCAAAAGAACACTGCACATTAAGTGAGTCTACATGCTGAAAAATGAGTCAAATGGTAGTAAACGCTACAAAGCAAAACTTGTTGTGAAAGGTTTCCAGCTGAAAGAATAAGTGGATTACACAGAAATCTTCTCCCAAATGGTGAAGATGATGACTATCAGAGTTGTGTTGAGTTTGTTCGCAGAGGAAGATCTACATCTGGAGCATATGGATGTAAAATTATTTTTCTTACATAGAGATCTGGAGGAGGAACTGTACATGGTGCAATCACAAGGTTACAAGATTCCAGGAAAAGAATGTTTGGTCTGCAGATTAAAGAAGAGCCTCTATGGCTTGAAACAAACCTCGAGATACTAGTACAGGAGGTTTGACAGGTTCATGTAAAGCAATGGGCATATGAAGTGTCAAGCAGAACACTTTTGCTTCATCAAACACTTCTAGCTGTTATATTTTACTTCTTTTGTATGTGAATGACATGTTGATTGCAAGGGCATATATAAAAAAATTAGGGACTTGAAGGATCAGTTATCAAGTGAGTTCGGGATAAAGAATTTAAGTAAAACTAGGAAGATCCTCGGGATGAGAGTCAGCAGGGATAGGAATGCAGGAACACTGAAGTTATCTCAGACTGAGTATGCCAAGAAGATCCTACAGAGGTTCAACATGAGTGAGGTGAAACCAGGTAGCACTCCCTTAGGTAGTCAATTCAAACTATCTAAGGAACTATCGTCAAACTCTGAAGCAAAGCAAACACAGATGAAAAGAACTTTGTATGCCTCAACAGTTGGAAGTTTGATGTATGTGACGATTTGTACCAGTACAGATATTGCATATGCAGTGGGAGTAGTCACCAGGTATATGAGCAATCCAGGCAGGCATTATTGGGAGGCTGTAAAATGAATTTTCAGGTATTTTGAAACGAACAATCAACAGGGCACTTTGTTATGGAAATGCAGAGATCGGTCTACAGGGATTCATAGATTCAGATCTGACAGGAGATGTGGACAATGGGAGAAGTAAAATGGGGTGTATCTTCACATTGGGGAACATGACGGTGAGTTGGGTTTCCAAGTTACAGAAGATCGTTGCACTTTCAACTACGGAGGCCAAATATATTGCTATCACTGAGGCTAACGATGAGATGAATTGGCTACAGAACTTCATGTCAGAATTGGGCAAGGAGCAGGGGATTGAAAAGTTTTACAATGACAGTATGAATGTGATTCATCTTGCTAAAAACGTTGTTTTAATTCCATAGCAAAACACATCCAACTGAGGTATGATTTCATTCGATCTCTTCTAGAAAATGGGAAGTTATTTCTAAAAAAGATACATACAACTAAAAATCCTGCGAATATGTTGATGAAGTTAGTGACTGTTGAGGAACTGAAGTTGTGCTTGACTTCAGTTGGGTTTCATGAGGTTGAGACCGAGGGTGAGCCACACCACGGTACGTGACCACAGTATATGTCTATGAAGGCGATTCAGATGGAGATACAACTATAGAGAACTGGTGCTCGGTGGTTTGTCTCCAAGTGAGAGATTTTTTATAGTGTGTATNTGCTTGACTTCAGTTGGGTTTCATGAGGTTGAGACCGAGGGTGAGCCACACCACGGTACGTGACCACAGTATGTGTCTATGAAGGCAATTCAGATGGAGATACAACTATAGAGAACTGGTGCTCGATGGTTTGTCTCCAAGTGAGAGATTTTTTATAGTGTGTACAGAGTCAAAGCATTCCAAGCAATTTTAAGAGGCGCTCAACCGACCCATAAGGATGCGGTTACAGTGGCGCTTTGGTGTCGGCTTTGGGCACATATGCGCCTGCTAAGTAGCAGACGCTGCTCGTATTCCCAAGAGGTCGGCGTCTATTGGCGCCTTGGCCCCCATTTCTGGGCACCGATACCGAGAACTTGGAGCTTAGGCGCCATGTTTGGGCGCCTAACCGCCCGGTGCAATTAATACATGAAAAGATTGGTTTTTCAAGCAATTTGTTTCAGCATATTTCTTAAGGTTTGTTGTTTCTTTCTTTTGAATTATTTGATAAGCATTCCGGTGAAGATGAGGAGTGTCAAAGAAGTGGATTTTTGTGATTCAGTGTGATTTTTGTGTCATATTGGAGAGGGAAAATTGTTGGTGCAAGTTCTGTAAGTTTCTTCGTGTGAGTGTGGAGAGAAAACTTGTGTGAGTTCTTTGTAAAACTTTCTAAATTACATAGAGAAACTTGTGGTAGTGTGGCTCCGTGGTTTTTCATATTTTTTAAATTTCCAGTATGTTTTTCTAGTTGTTTTGATTGCGCTTTCTTAAATTTTTTATTCTGGTTTTCTTGAATCTTGTTGTCCTATTCCACGGTGAAATTAGAAGGTGAACTTTTCGGAGTACTTCCTTAACAAAATAAAAGAAAAATTAAAAAAAAAAAACTTAAAAATGACTCCAAATAGCCCCATAATTACTTGCAAAATAACAATGTTCTATTTCAAATAAAAGAATAAACATAAGAAAATATAAATAAAAAATAAAGTATCAAAATTAAAAGTGATTCCAAATGGCCTCTTAGTTACTTGGTAAATGNTAAAAAATAAAGTATCAAAATTAAAAGTGATTCCAAATGGCCTCTTAGTTACTTGGTAAATGAAAAAAAAAAACATTTAGAAAATGATGATTTTGTTTTCACTTGTTCCAATTGTGAAAATCAAGTAATTATTTTCGACGAGCGAGTTTTGAGACGGTTTGTAGAGTTTGAAATCAATGTTAATGTATGAAAATCTGAACAAATGATAAATTTCATTGTTTTGCAAAGAATGACTTCTAACTCCATGCAAAGAAATAAACCATTAAGATATATGTTAGAGGAGAGATTGCCTAAATAGAAAGTCAATAAGAGTTGAAATTTTAATATACTAACAGTGAACCTTATTCATTGTTTTTGAAATTTTAATATGCTAATGGTGAACCTTATTCATTGTTTTAAATTTTTTCACTAATGAATGTCCAACCCTGGTCTATGGAGTTTTAACTTTCCAATAAGCAAAAAAATGTTAGCAAAGCCCCCCTTTTTCTTGATAGCTATTCATATGATCAAGTTCAAAAGCGGGCAACTCCTATGAACAATTTAGTTATTTAAATGTATAAGTAACTCTTAAGGGTACCTTGTTTTGACACAAGTATTTGAAAATGATTGGATCTTAAATCTAAAAGTTTGTCACATTAAAGCGAGTTTTAGTGATATTTATTTTGCCTGGACATAATTCCTGTTTGAACTTTCATTTGTAGTTGTCCAATTATTTTGTCATTATTACAAATCAAATAATGCTCAAACCCAACATTTTTTTTACTTTATATTATTAATTTAAGCNTATTACAAATCAAATAATGCTCAAACCCAACATTTTTTTTACTTTATATTATTAATTTAAGCAAAAAAAAAAACAGAGATGAAGGTGGCTTTAATGCCCTTACAAGTGAAACTAACTTCAAACTTTCATGATGTTAAGTTTAACACTTAGGAACTCACTTTATCCATCTAATGAGTGATATTTAAAGATGCTGAAAGTTTTCATTTTGGGGACAAAGCACTTTCATATGAGCAGAAAATTAGGTGCATTTAGATACATAGCACACAATTCTTATGTATTTAAATATGTCACACCTAAACTTTCATATTGACACACATAGCATTCAAATCTTTAATATCACATAAAAAAAATCATTATTACAAATTTTTAAAAGTGAAATACACCTTTTCATGCTAGGTTTAAAGCATCTAAGCGTTAAATATATAAATATGAAAGTTTAGGTGTGAGATATGTAAACACTGAGTGTGCGAGTATGTAAAATTCCCTCCCCCCCCCACCCCTCAAAAAAAAAAGTTTTAAACATTATATTAGTGAAAGGTACCTTTTTGTTCAAGTTTTTGGGTTGATGACATCGACAAACTCCAATCCCCCATATTTGACACTTCTAACAAAAACCGTTATCTTGCAGTACATTCGGCAACAATCTGGAGCCAACAAGTCACTGGCTGGAAGTCATATTCAGCATAAGTATAGTCCTGAGTGGTTTGATGCTCTTCACCCTGTTGATTGGAAACATTCAGGTATTAATGTGGGAATCAAATCTCTATCAAGAATACCAAAAAAAAGAAGAAATTTGCATACCTAGCACACAATTCTCACACCTAAAGTTTCACATTTACATACACAGCACTTTTTAGCTTTAAATTATGTATAAAAACGTGTCAATTTTTAGATGATGTTAAAGGCTTGAGTGCTACGTGTGTAAATATGTAAGTTTAGGTGTGAGATAGGTAAATAAGAATTGTGTGCTATGTATGTAAATGCCCAAACAAATCAATAAATTCAAGCAAGTATATGTGTAGGTATTTTTGCATTCGGTCATGGCGAGGAAGAGAGAGATGCAGCTGAGGTGCAGAGATTTGGAGTGGTGGATGAGGAGAAGACAGCTTCCGTCGCAGCTGAGACAGAGAGTTAGACGGTATGAATGGCAGAGATGGGCATCAACAAGAGGGGAGGATGAGATGGAGATGATTCAAGACTTGCCAGAAGGGCTGAGGAGAGACATCAAGCGTTGGATATGCCTTGATCTCATCAAACAGGTGCATTGCATTCTTGCTTCAGGTTTATAATGCTCTAATGTTTCGATCATAATTTTATATAAGTTATTTTATTAGCTGTAGTTTTTATTATATTCTATAAAAACCTGTATTTTATTTATAAAAAATTGTATCAGAAAATTCTGATTCATATACACATCAAATGATTCATTAAACAAGACCTGTCAGCGCTAAACACACCCTTAAATGCGCAATAAGAAAATAGGAAGACATTGGGTAAGAATACAAAATAAAATGCTAATAGAAGGCTTATTTGAACTTAAGGAAAAACAGAATACAAATGCTAAAAAAATGAGAAAACTGTTAAAATGGTCACGTGATTCTTCGTCGTGAGTCGTTTTAGTTTCTGAGAATATAAAAGTGTTAAATTAGACCCCCAATTCTTTTAAGGAGGGCTAAAATAGTCCTCCTTAAGAACTAATTTGACACTTTTAAAGACTCTGAGAATAAAATGGCCTCATGTAAATAGTTAGGAGATTATTTTAGCACTTTACTCCTAAGAAAATAGAATATAGAATTCAATTTATTGAAGACATCACTTGATCAACCATTAAAGAACTCATCCAATGTGCATTTGTATCAAGAAATCCTGATATAATTTATTCTGTATATTCTTGAGAAGTTTGTGGAATTGTTTGGAGGAAATTGTCCAACATGTTTTTCATTAAAACGTTATCCGCCAGCTCACTGGTAGCCTATCCTGTTACAAAATACATAAAACCAAACAAAATATGAGCTTCAAGCAGAGATAAAAATTTTAAGAAAAGAGGATGCCAATTTTTGCAGCTGAAAGATCTAACAGCATCAACCTAAATATTTACAGAATAAAATGACTTAAAAAATTTTAAGATACCATAGCCATATCAGTTAGGAACTACAATAAATCATCTACTCATCAAAATCTTGAGTGGATAAAGGCTGCAGATTTGGAAGAGCTATTAGGATTACATTGAACAATATATATCACCACAAACAAATGAAAACGTAATTTATAAGTTTGTGTAAGCTAAATCCATGAAAAAATTGACAGTTTAATCCATTGTGAGGCAAAAATAAGTGGAGAAATCAACCAGGAGAAAAGTGTCAAAGTAGTCCCCTGAATCGAGGGCGTCTGCAAAAATGACATTTTGATCCTCAAACTCTTTTAATATGAGCTGCATATAGTCCCTAAGGGGGATTATTTCAACCCCAATATCAAGAGCCTCGAGACTAATTTGACATTTATAAATTTTGACTAAAATGGCCCCATGTAAACAGTAAGAGGACGGATTATTTTGACACTCTCCTCGATCAATGAGATACAAGATAATTGTCGAAACAAGGAAAAATAGATGGAGTAGGAGGTGGGCTTCTAGGTGACTTCCCATAACACTACAAAACTTTTCATGCCCGAAATCTCTCATGTTTACTCATTTCTTAGCACCGAAACAAAAATACACACACACATAAGCATAAGAGAAGGGAGAAGAAAAGAGGATAGATTATCACAAGCTTTCAATTTTGTTTCCTTCTCAGATTTTCCCTTTGTTTCACGTTAGTACATGCAGCCTTATATAGGGAATCAAGCTTGGGGGTTACAACAAAAACTCTTTGAACATTTCAAGTAATTCCTCTCATATGTAATACAAACTAAAGTGAGAAAAATTCAAGTTGATTTACAAGCTCAAAAATTACTTGAAATCCTATTTTTAACATCAATAACCTTCATTTGGGTTTAAGCATGCATTATTAATAATAGCTCCCTCAAACTAAAACACTATAATTCCTCACAGGATTTTAAACTAACAAAAAACTCTATCAGTCAAGCCTTTAAAGATGTATCTGCAACTTGCTAATCATATTCAATTTGTTCATCAGGTTCCGATATTTCATAATCTGGATGACCTTATCCTCGACAACATATGCGACAGAGTCCAACCACTGGTTTTCTCCAAAAATGAAAAGGTAAAATAAGGGCTTTGTTCGATAATTGTGCTGATTCATTGCTTTTGTTGTGTTGTACAAAATAAAATCATCATATCCTTACGAAGAAATTCTAGCTTTTCCATAAATTAGTATAAATATTCATAATAACACAGAAAAAGCCTAAATTTTTATCTAATCCCACTTTAAAACTGGCCTTAAACCAGGTGATTAGAGAAGGAGACCCTGTACAGCGCATGGTATTCATAGTTAAAGGGACCTTGCAGAGTAGCCAGCAACTCAGTAGAGGAATGGTAGCCACTTGCACTCTGGGCCCCGGTGGCTTATTCGGTGATGAGCTCCTCTCATGGTGTCTTCGTCGTCCATTTATCGAACGCCGGCCTGCTTCTTCGGCAACCATTACTTGCGTTCAGCCTACAGAAGCCTTTAGTCTCAACGCGCCTCATCTCAGATACATAACCGAGCACTTCAGGTATAAATTTGCGAATGAGAAGCTTAAGAGAGCAGCAAGGTTTTACTCTGCAAATTGGCGAACTTGGGCGGCTGTGAACATACAGCTTGCATGGCGTCGACACAGAGCAAGGAGAGGGGGCATCAGTGCTGCAGTTCAGACATCAGAAAATGGCGGCGATGAGCGCAGGCTTCGACGTTATGCAGCCATGTTCATGTCACTGAGACCTCATGACCATCTTGAATGAAACAAGAAGCAGGTCCTCTGTTTATAAGGCGGGCTTATTCCTCCCGAACAATGGCTTCTTCCTCTTCATGTTCTTCTGTTATGGAGTTCTCCAGTAGGTGACCTTTGAATTCTCTAATGGCTTCCATGAGCTTTCTCATGTAGACTGCTTGGGTGTGATTCCCCTGTTAAGTTTATCAGGCATAGCTGCTTCTGTATGATTACTTCAACATCAAATAAATTTTTTGTTTGATGTTTTCTGTTTTTTTTTTCGAAAGNCTTGGGTGTGATTCCCCTGTTAAGTTTATCAGGCATAGCTGCTTCTGTATGATTACTTCAACATCAAATAAAATTGTTGTTTGATGTTTTCTGTTTTTTTTTCGAAAAAGATTTCCTAATGGAGTGTGAAACTTAGGGTTTTAGAGGTGTTTATCTTCTTATGGAAGCATATGTTTGCTTATACACTCAAATCTTTAATTCCACATAAAAATAGCATTTTTATCACTTTTTAAAATTGAAATACATCTTTTCAAGCATAGATTTAAAGCACAAAAATGCTATCACCGCTGTGTATGTACATATGAAAGTTTAAATGTGAGATATGTAAATACATAAGAATTGTGTACTACCTACGATTTGAGTGTAAATTATTTCCCTTTTATTTTTATTTAGTTGAAGATTTGATTTTTCTCCTTTTGGTGAATTAGTTTTGATGTTAGTAAAATTCAATACAATTTTTGTTTTCCAAATTTAATCAAACTTACACTGTCATTATCGGGTCCTAAGCCTTGAATATGAAAAGTGGAGGGTTGCCTAAGATATTCAACAACCAACGTAGAATTTGTCAGAAAATTATGAAATGAATCTTTTTTATCATTGTGTAAATGTTAGGGCATCCTTTGGAAGCGACACGTTGTATAGCTTGAATACAGTGAAAAAGTGTGCAAATGTTGCTACACCGGTGCCCGGATGTAGTGTCAAATAAGCAAGGGTTATCACATTACAGACGAATGCCAGTAAAGAAGTTCGCTCATGAAACTAATAATAGGATAGAATCTTGGAATATAGGTACTCTCACAGGTAATTTAATGAAATTAGTTGATATTATGATTCATCAAAAGATAAATATCTTATGTATTCAAGAAACTAAATGGTCTAGAGAAAATGCTAAGGAGATTGATAACTTAGGGTTTAAACTTTAGTATTTAAGTAAGAGTGGCACTAGAAATGGTATACGTAATACGTGTAATTATAGATAAGAGTTTGAAAGATAATATTGTAAAATTTAATGGAATTGGAGATGGAATTATAACTCTTAAGATTTTTGTTGATGTTAAGATTTTAATATTATAAGTGTTTATGCTCCTCAAGTAGGTTCAAATATACGTTCTAAAGATAAATTATGGACTTAAAAAAAAAGAATTTTTATTGGATGAGATTTAAATGGAAAAGTCGGTAGAACGGTAANCATCAAACAGGTGCATTGCATTCTTGCTTCAGGTTTATAATGCTCTAATGTTTCGATCATAATTTTATATAAGTTATTTTATTAGCTGTAGTTTTTATTATATTCTATAAAAACCTGTATTTTATTTATAAAAAATTGTATCAGAAAATTCTGATTCATATACACATCAAATGATTCATTAAACAAGACCTGTCAGCGCTAAACACACCCTTAAATGCGCAATAAGAAAATAGGAAGACATTGGGTAAGAATACAAAATAAAATGCTAATAGAAGGCTTATTTGAACTTAAGGAAAAACAGAATACAAATGCTAAAAAAATGAGAAAACTGTTAAAATGGTCACGTGATTCTTCGTCGTGAGTCGTTTTAGTTTCTGAGAATATAAAAGTGTTAAATTAGACCCCCAATTCTTTTAAGGAGGGCTAAAATAGTCCTCCTTAAGAACTAATTTGACACTTTTAAAGACTCTGAGAATAAAATGGCCTCATGTAAATAGTTAGGAGATTATTTTAGCACTTTACTCCTAAGAAAATAGAATATAGAATTCAATTTATTGAAGACATCACTTGATCAACCATTAAAGAACTCATCCAATGTGCATTTGTATCAAGAAATCCTGATATAATTTATTCTGTATATTCTTGAGAAGTTTGTGGAATTGTTTGGAGGAAATTGTCCAACATGTTTTTCATTAAAACGTTATCCGCCAGCTCACTGGTAGCCTATCCTGTTACAAAATACATAAAACCAAACAAAATATGAGCTTCAAGCAGAGATAAAAATTTTAAGAAAAGAGGATGCCAATTTTTGCAGCTGAAAGATCTAACAGCATCAACCTAAATATTTACAGAATAAAATGACTTAAAAAATTTTAAGATACCATAGCCATATCAGTTAGGAACTACAATAAATCATCTACTCATCAAAATCTTGAGTGGATAAAGGCTGCAGATTTGGAAGAGCTATTAGGATTACATTGAACAATATATATCACCACAAACAAATGAAAACGTAATTTATAAGTTTGTGTAAGCTAAATCCATGAAAAAATTGACAGTTTAATCCATTGTGAGGCAAAAATAAGTGGAGAAATCAACCAGGAGAAAAGTGTCAAAGTAGTCCCCTGAATCGAGGGCGTCTGCAAAAATGACATTTTGATCCTCAAACTCTTTTAATATGAGCTGCATATAGTCCCTAAGGGGGATTATTTCAACCCCAATATCAAGAGCCTCGAGACTAATTTGACATTTATAAATTTTGACTAAAATGGCCCCATGTAAACAGTAAGAGGACGGATTATTTTGACACTCTCCTCGATCAATGAGATACAAGATAATTGTCGAAACAAGGAAAAATAGATGGAGTAGGAGGTGGGCTTCTAGGTGACTTCCCATAACACTACAAAACTTTTCATGCCCGAAATCTCTCATGTTTACTCATTTCTTAGCACCGAAACAAAAATACACACACACATAAGCATAAGAGAAGGGAGAAGAAAAGAGGATAGATTATCACAAGCTTTCAATTTTGTTTCCTTCTCAGATTTTCCCTTTGTTTCACGTTAGTACATGCAGCCTTATATAGGGAATCAAGCTTGGGGGTTACAACAAAAACTCTTTGAACATTTCAAGTAATTCCTCTCATATGTAATACAAACTAAAGTGAGAAAAATTCAAGTTGATTTACAAGCTCAAAAATTACTTGAAATCCTATTTTTAACATCAATAACCTTCATTTGGGTTTAAGCATGCATTATTAATAATAGCTCCCTCAAACTAAAACACTATAATTCCTCACAGGATTTTAAACTAACAAAAAACTCTATCAGTCAAGCCTTTAAAGATGTATCTGCAACTTGCTAATCATATTCAATTTGTTCATCAGGTTCCAATATTTCATAATCTGGATGACCTTATCCTCGACAACATATGCGACAGAGTCCAACCACTGGTTTTCTCCAAAAATGAAAAGGTAAAATAAGGGCTTTGTTCGATAATTGTGCTGATTCATTGCTTTTGTTGTGTTGTACAAAATAAAATCATCATATCCTTACGAAGAAATTCTAGCTTTTCCATAAATTAGTATAAATATTCATAATAACACAGAAAAAGCCTAAATTTTTATCTAATCCCACTTTAAAACTGGCCTTAAACCAGGTGATTAGAGAAGGAGACCCAGTACAGCGCATGGTATTCATAGTTAAAGGGACCTTGCAGAGTAGCCAGCAACTCAGTAGAGGAATGGTAGCCACTTGCACTCTAGGCCCCGGTGGCTTATTCGGTGATGAGCTCCTCTCATGGTGTCTTCGTCGTCCATTTATCGAACGCCGGCCTGCTTCTTCGGCAACCATTACTTGCGTTGAGCCTACAGAAGCCTTTAGTCTCAACGCGCCTCATCTCAGATACATAACCGAGCACTTCAGGTATAAATTTGCGAATGAGAAGCTTAAGAGAGCAGCAAGGTTTTACTCTGCAAATTGGCGAACTTGGGCGGCTGTGAACATACAGCTTGCATGGCGTCGACACAGAGCAAGGAGAGGGGGCATCAGTGCTGCAGTTCAGACATCAGAAAATGGCGGCGATGAGCGCAGGCTTCGACGTTATGCAGCCATGTTCATGTCACTGAGACCTCATGACCATCTTGAATGAAACAAGAAGCAGGTCCTCTGTTTATAAGGCGGGCTTATTCCTCCCGAACAATGGCTTCTTCCTCTTCATGTTCTTCTGTTATGGAGTTCTCCAGTAGGTGACCTTTGAATTCTCTAATGGCTTCCATGAGCTTTCTCATGTAGACTGCTTGGGTGTGATTCCCCTGTTAAGTTTATCAGGCATAGCTGCTTCTGTATGATTACTTCAACATCAAATAAATTTTTTGTTTGATGTTTTCTGTTTTTTTTTTCGAAAGAGATTTCCTAATGGAGTGTGAAACTTAGGGTTTTAGAGGTGTTTATCTTCTTATGGAAGCATATGTTTGCTTATACACTCAAATCTTTAATTCCACATAAAAATAGCATTTTTATCACTTTTTAAAATTGAAATACATCTTTTCAAGCATAGATTTAAAGCACAAAAATGCTATCACCGCTGTGTATGTACATATGAAAGTTTAAATGCGAGATATGTAAATACATAAGAATTGTGTACTACCTACGATTTGAGTGTAAATTATTTCCCTTTTATTTTTATTTAGTTGAAGATTTGACTTTTCTCCTTTTGGTGAATTAGTTTTGATGTTAGTAAAATTCAATACAATTTTTGTTTTCCAAATTTAATCAAACTTACACTGTCATTATCGGGTCCTAAGCCTTGAATATGAAAAGTGGAGGGTTGCCTAAGATATTCAACAACCAACGTAGAATTTGTCAGAAAATTATGAAATGAATCTTTTTTATCATTGTGTAAATGTTAGGGCATCCTTTGGAAGCGACACGTTGTATAGCTTGAATACAGTGAAAAAGTGTGCAAATGTTGCTACACCGGTGCCCGGATGTAGTGTCAAATAAGCAAGGGTTATCACATTACAGACGAATGCCAGTAAAGAAGTTCGCTCATGAAACTAATAATAGGATAGAATCTTGGAATATAGGTACTCTCACAGGTAATTTAATGAAATTAGTTGATATTATGATTCATCAAAAGATAAATATCTTATGTATTCAAGAAACTAAATGGTCTAGAGAAAATGCTAAGGAGATTGATAACTTAGGGTTTAAACTTTAGTATTTAAGTAAGAGTGGCACTAGAAATGGTATACGTAATACGTGTAATTATAGATAAGAGTTTGAAAGATAATATTGTAAAATTTAATGGAATTGGAGATGGAATTATAACTCTTAAGATTTTTGTTGATGTTAAGATTTTAATATTATAAGTGTTTATGCTCCTCAAGTAGGTTCAAATATACGTTCTAAAGATAAATTATGGACTTAAAAAAAAAGAATTTTTATTGGATGAGATTTAAATGGAAAAGTCGGTAGAACGGTAAAAGATTTTAGAAATATTCGTGGTGGCTATGGTTTTGGAGTGATTAATGAAGAAGGTAGAATCATATTAGATTTTGCTTTAGCGTATGATTTTGCTATTGTTAATACTTTATTCAAAAAAAATGGGCATATTATTACTTGTAAGAATGGATCTAATAAAACACAAATTGATTGTTTTCTTATGAAAAAAAATTATCATCAAGAATGTAAAGATTTTAAGGTCATTCTAAGTGGGGATTTAAGTACTCAACATCGATTATTAATTTTAGATTTTAAGATGAATAGTTGTAAAATAAATAATACTATGAATCATTATCGTAGAAGTAAATGGGGANTCTAAGTGGGGATTTAAGTACTCAACATCGATTATTAATTTTAGATTTTAAGATGAAGAGTTGTAAAATAAATAATACTATGAATTATTATCGTAGAAGTAAATGGGGCACCTAAAAGATACAAATAAAATTATTTTTATAAGTAAACTTCAAGATTTCAAGATTTGGGATGTTCGTGAAGAAAAAATTTTATGTGAGATAAAGTAATAAACACTATTAAACAAATGACAAAAGATGTACTTGAGAATCAAAAGAAAAATTTCATATAAATAAAAATAATTTGTGGTGGAATAATAATATGCAAAAAATGAAAAAATATAAGAAGTTATGCTATAAAAATAGGTCTAAATATAAAAGCTTAGAGAACTGAGAAAAATATAAAATGGCTTGTAGGGTGTCTAAATGAACAATCTGTGACGCTAAAAATTTTACTTTTTGTGATTTTTATAATATAGTGGATACTAAAGAGACTGAAAATTATATGTATAAACTAGTCAAATAAAAAAAAGAAAAGTAAATATTTAACTTAAGTAAAGTGTATTAAAGATGAAAATCAAAAAATGTTTTTCTTAGAAAAAAATATTCAAAATAGGTGAGTGAGTTAGTTTGATAAACTTTTTAATTAAATTTCTGAAAATATAATCGATCTTAATGACCTTAATATCGTTAACAATAATAAAATATTTTATTTTTAATATTGCATTAGTAGAAAAGAAGTTGATGAGGTTTTAAAGAACACCAAGGGTGGAAAGTCTATAAAACCTGATGATATCCCAATTGAAGTGAAGAAATAAATAGGAAATTTGAGAGTTTATTGGCTTACTAAAATCTTAATATTATTTTAAAAACTAAAAAGATGCCCAAGGAGTGGAGGAAGAGTATTTTGATCCCATTTTTAAGAATAAAGAGATGCACAAGAGTGTGCAAATTATAGAAAAATTAAGTTGATGTGTCATAGTTTAATATTATGGGAGAGGGTAATTGAACATAGATTAAGACGTATTACAAAGATTTCTCAAAGTCAATTGAGGTTTATGTCGGGCAGATATACTGTAGAATCTATACATTTATTGAGAGGTTTGATAGAGAAATTCAGAGAGAATAAGGAGGATCAACATATGAGTTTTATTAATTTAGAAAAATNTGATGTTAGTAAAATTCAATACAATTTTTGTTTTCCAAATTTAATCAAACTTACACTGTCATTATCGGGTCCAAAGCCTTGAATATGAAAAGTGGAGGGTTGCGTAAGATATTCAACAGCCAACGTAGAATTTGTCAGAAAATTATGACATGAATCCTTTTGATCATTGTGTAAATGTTAGGGCATCCTTTGGAAGCGACACGTTGTATAGCTTGAATACAGTGAAAAAGTGTGCAAATGTTGCTACACCGGTGCCCAGGTGTAGTGTCAAATAAGCAAGGGTTATCACATTACAGACGAATGTCAGCAAAGAAGTTGGCTCATGAAACTAATAATAGGATAGAATCTTGGAATATAGGTACTCTCACAGGTAATTTAATGAAATTAGTTGATATTATGATTCATCAAAAGATAAATATCTTATGTATTCAAGAAACTAAATGGTTTAGAGAAAATGCTAAGGAGATTGATAACTTAGGGTTTAAACTTTAGTATTTAAGTAAGAGTGACACTAGAAATGGTATACGTAATACGTGTAATTATAGATAAGAGTTTGAAAGATAATATTGTAAAATTTAATGGAATTGGAGATGGAATTATAACTCTTAAGATTTTTGTTGATGTTAAGATTTTAATATTATAAGTGTTTATGCTCCTCAAGTAGGTTCAAATATACGTTCTAAAGATAAATTATGGACTTAAAAAAAAAAGAATTTTTATTGGATGAGATTTAAATGGAAAAGTCGGTAGAACGGTAGAAGATTTTAGAAATATTCGTGGTGGCTATGGTTTTGGAGTGATTAATGAAGAAGGTAGAATCATATTAGATTTTGCTTTAGCGTATGATTTTGCTATTGTTAATACTTTATTCAAAAAAAATGGGCATATTATTACTTGTAAGAATGGATCTAATAAAACACAAATTGATTGTTTTCTTATGAAAAAAAATTATCATCAAGAATGTAAAGATTTTAAGGTCATTCTAAGTGGGGATTTAAGTACTCAACATCGATTATTAATTTTAGATTTTAAGATGAAGAGTTGTAAAATAAATAATACTATGAATTATTATCGTAGAAGTAAATGGGGCACCTAAAAGATACAAATAAAATTATTTTTATAAGTAAACTTCAAGATTTCAAGATTTGGGATGTTCGTGAAGAAAAAATTTTATGTGAGATAAAGTAATAAACACTATTAAACAAATGACAAAAGATGTACTTGAGAATCAAAAGAAAAATTTCATATAAATAAAAATAATTTGTGGTGGAATAATAATATGCAAAAAATGAAAAAATATAAGAAGTTATGCTATAAAAATAGGTCTAAATATAAAAGCTTAGAGAACTGAGAAAAATATAAAATGGCTTGTAGGGTGTCTAAATGAACAATCTGTGACGCTAAAAATTTTACTTTTTGTGATTTTTATAATATAGTGGATACTAAAGAGACTGAAAATTATATGTATAAACTAGTCAAATAAAAAAAAGAAAAGTAAATATTTAACTTAAGTAAAGTGTATTAAAAATGAAAATCAAAAAATGTTTTTCTTAGAAAAAATATTCAAAATAGGTGAGTGAGTTAGTTTGATAAACTTTTTAATTAAATTTCTGAAAATATAATCGATCTTAATGACCTTAATATCGTTAACAATAATAAAATATTTTATTTTTAATATTGCATTAGTAGAAAAGAAGTTGATGAGGTTTTAAAGAACACCAAGGGTGGAAAGTCTATAAAACCTGATGATATCCCAATTGAAGTGAAGAAATAAATAGGAAATTTGAGAGTTTATTGGCTTACTAAAATCTTAATATTATTTTAAAAACTAAAAAGATGCCCAAGGAGTGGAGGAAGAGTATTTTGATCCCATTTTTAAGAATAAAGAGATGCACAAGAGTGTGCAAATTATAGAAAAATTAAGTTGATGTGTCATAGTTTAATATTATGGGAGAGGGTAATTGAACATAGATTAAGACGTATTACAAAGATTTCTCAAAGTCAATTGAGGTTTATGTCGGGCAGATATACTGTAGAATCTATACATTTATTGAGAGGTTTGATAGAGAAATTCAGAGAGAATAAGGAGGATCAACATATGAGTTTTATTAATTTAGAAAAATTTATGATAAAGTTCCAAGATATATCCTTTGGAGAGTTCTAGAGAAGAAAGGTGTTGATATGACTTATATTCAAGTCATTAAAGATATGTATACTATAGTTGTTACTTGTGTTTGAATAGAAGGAGGATTGACCAAATATTTTCCTATTTCAGTTGGATTACATCAGGTATCGGCTTTAAGCTCATATGCTTTAGTTATGAATGCTCTAACTGGATATTTACAGAAGAATGTACCTTGGTGTATGCTTTTCGCTGATGTTATCCTTCTCGTGAATAAGACTAGAAAGAAAGCTCAGAAAAAACTTGAATCATAGAGGTTTACATTGGATTCTAAAGACCCTCATTTGAGTAGATCTAAAACTAAATGAATGGAATGTAATTTTAGTAGTAGTAGCTCTAGTGAAAAAGTTGTAAATATAGGTGATCAAATTATTAAAAGGTGTGAATGTTTTAGATATCTCAAGTTTATTGTTCAAAGTGATGGTGATATAGATGGGGATGCTATTAGTAGAATTCACGTTGGTTGGTTGTAGTGGAGGAATGCTTTGGGTCTATTGTGTGATAGAAAAGTATCGCTTAGACTGAAAAAATTTTATAATTTTATAAGATGGTGGTAAGATCTGCAATGCTCAATGGCGTTGAATGTTGGTCTTTAAAAGAGAAGCATAGAACTAAGTTAAGTGTTTTCGGGATGAGAATGCTTAGGTGGATGAGTGACTTTACACTTAAATACAAATTGCGAAAGGAATATATCTATGATAGGATTGGTGTAGCTCCAGTGGCAGACAAAATTAGAGAGTCATCTTAGATGGTTTGGTCAGATTAAACGTCGAACGTCTGATTATCTGATTAGGAGAGTACATGTTTTAGATTCGACATATGTTAAGAAAGGTAGAGGTAGACCTAGAAAGACTTGGGCATCCATATTGTATAAAAAATGATCTTAATTTATTAGAATTAAATGAAAATATGATACTCAATAGGACACAATGGAGAAAAATGATTCATGTAGCTGACCCCACTTAGTGGGATAAAGGTTTGGTGTTGTTGTTGTTACTTTCAGAGCTAGTCATCTTCAACACTAAGCATACTATATAAAATCACAGCAAGCACAACAAATAAAACCACACAAAAATTTAATACCCAATTCCAGAAGAAAAAATAGCAGATAAATTATTTTAATCCAATAACTTCGGCAGCTTTTGATATTGGCTTCAATCCTGAAACTTAAATATAGATACCTCATTTCGAAACTAAAACTCACCAAAAATTGATGTTTCCCCTCTGATTCTTAAGTGAATTATAGTCTGATTTAAGCAAAGACTGAGAAAAGAAAATAGGGTTTTAAGCCGAATAGATAAAAGAGATTCAGTTTACCATGAAGGATCGGAGCCTGATATATCGGGGATTTACAGACATTACGCTGAAATAATTTAAACAGTTTGAAAAGTAAACTCTTATCTCCTGATCTAAACTATCGACACTTGATCGAACATCTTATTGGAGGAACAACAGGGGTGAAAATCGAGGTCGATAGTGAGGGAAAAGGTCGACAGTACTTACCTTCTGCGTGGTTTCTTAAGGCCTGGAAGAGCGTAGACGACGATCGAGGAGGCGAATTAAACTGACCTGAGATTGACAAAGTTGCCGGCAAACAGATCGACGATGACTTCAGGTGCCAGCGAGACGGTGGCGAATGGAGTCATGGAGGGAGATGAGTAAGCGGTTTTCAGGATTCAAACACCCAGAATTGTATAACCCCAAATGAGAAAAAATTTGAGTAGGTAAGGGGTAGTACATAATTGGGGTTATAAGGTGTTATATCGGCATTATATTCATGTTATATCCCTTGTAACCTCTATATAACGTTCATGTAACTACATATAACCTACAGATATGTGAACATAGATGCGCAAAACTTATTTGTAAGTTCAGGTAGGTTATATAGAGGTTACATGGAGTTTACAAGGGATATAATACGAATATAATGCCAATATAACGCTTATATAACCTCCATTATGTACGCAGCGCTTCGTACGTCTTACGTACGCGAATTTTTCTCCCCCAAATGACCACCCAAACTTAAAAGTTCTCATTATAATCACTCAAAATTTTAAATATAATATAATGAATTGATACCCAAACTTAAAATTTGACATTTCGACCAAAAAAAATACATTCCAAAACTTTAAATAGAATAGATTGATCACTCTTGTCTTAAAAGGAAATAAAGTTTGGACTTTTGGCTGCTTGGAACATAAATTTTAAGTTTAGGATGCATGTTCAAGCTAGGTTTATCCTGCAAACTATGCCCAAGATACATTGGGACCAAAGGAAAGAGAAAGAAAGAGGGGAAGAACGAGAGAGAGTTTTGCCCCCTAAAGGGGAGAAGAGTGGTGTTCTGAGAATCTTTGGCCTCTTTTATTCCTTTGAAAATAAATGTTACAAGAGAGGGGAAGGTGAAAGAGATCTCTCTACATGGTGTTTGGGAGAAAGGAGAGCCCAAAGAACCGCATAATACATATCATGAATCCACTATTTATAGAAGATAAAAAGAAAAAAATACAATATTAAATTCTTACCCTTGCTTTAAGAAGGGTTGTATGGGGTATTTTCATCCTTCCCTCGCCCAGATTTGTGTAGCTCCAGTGGCAGACAAAATTAGAGAGTCATCTTAGATGGTTTGGTCAGATTAAACGTCGAACGTCTGATTATCTGATTAGGAGAGTACATGTTTTAGATTCGACATATGTTAAGAAAG